>CM046362.1:23472672-23556182 GCA_025413025.1 Ficus hispida | reverse complement strand
GATTATGATTCTTTGTACAAAAAATTCAAATTGTACCTTAAGAATATTAATGAAAAAGCCCGGTTAAGGGTTTTTATAATGTTTTGTGAGTTTTTATGACTTTAAAAGACTCAAAAATAATTTCTAGGACAAGAAAACGTCCTTTTAGGTAAAAAGGAATGAAAATGGCCAAAAATGTATGTTGGTCAAAGTTTGACCAAAAACGTCGACGGTTGACCAAAAAGTCAACTGTTGACCAGGGGAGTCAAATCTCGGCAAGAAAGTCACCTGTCGACAAGAAAGTCAATGGTGGACAAGAAAGCCAAAGATTGACCCCAAAAAGTTAAAGAAAAGACGGTACGAGTAAAATCGCCGCAGTATAGAATTATACTGTATAGGCCGTTTTTACTGATAAAATGATATGTTTAGAACTTAAAACCACCATAGAAAGACAAGCACATTAAGTAGAATTAAAGGGCAAAAGGGTTTTAAGAAATAAGGAAATTTTTATACAGTTTGTTTTCACACAGATAAATTTTGGACTGCCGTTCGGTAAACTAATACTGTGCATAAGTGAATCCAGTATTAGAAATACCTGTGTTAAAACATTAATGGACTGTGTAATAAGTTAAAAAGCCAAACAAGCTTAAGAAAAGCTTGCATCACCTAACTTTATCTTAATGACATCATTAAATGATTTAATGAAAATTTTGGAAAGTAATTGGCCAAAAATCAGCCACAATGGCCGGCCACATGTCCCCCCCTAAAGTCCTATTTCTGAAATTTTTGAGGACTAAGTTGTGCAATTTCAAGAAATTCCAACCTCTATAAATAGGTGAGTTTACTTTTGAAAAAAATTAGAAAACTTAGCCAAACTTTGCCAAATTTTCTCCACCAAAAATCCAAACTTCAACAAGAGAGAAAGGAAGGAAATTTTGCAAAACCAAGTGTGTTTTAAGCCTAGGGATAGTCGGTTTTACCTTAGAGAGCAAGCAAGGAAGTTTGAAAAAAATTGGAACCCATATCTAGGCCAAGGGCCGGTTGTGTGGGGCAAGAGGAAAGCAAGAGAGAAAAGTTGAATCCAAAGGGGGATTTAGGGTTTTGAGTGTTGGTTTCCACTTAGAACATCATTTAAGAGCACTAGAGCATTTGGTGCACAAGTTGGCCAAAGGACCGGCTGTTGGAGAGGGAAAAAGGGGAGCCAAGAGCCAATCCAAAAATTCGGATCCAAGGTGAGGTAAAATTCCAAATTCTTAAGCTTTCATTTAAATTTCAATTGGAGAAATTTAAATGTATTTAAGCATGTGTTGTAATGAGCATAAGCTCACTTTAATTTTCTGCCCTAAATTAAGATTATAGGCTATGTGCTTGTTATGGTTAGGGTTTATGGTTTGGTGGTTATGATTTTTGCATGCTAGATGTTTGTGAAATGGTTAGGGTTTATGTACATTATGTTTGATGCTAAATTTGATTTGTTTGTTGAATATTGGACGTTAGAAAACGCTGCATGACCACTTTCTAGGCTCCCGCGTGTTCGGTTGAGGTTAGATGTACGTAATAGGACGTAAAATGAATGAAAAACCGAAAACTGCCATTTCGGGTGGAAACTGGCCAGTTTCGGGAAAAGCTGATTTTAAGGCCTTTAGAGGCCGAATGAGGAAAAACTCAAAACATGAAAGTTGTAGAGTAAGGTTTTTCCAAGGGGGCAACGCGGACAGGTTTTCAAAACGAGGCTCCAATGGCCTCGGTTTTTAGCAAAACCCGAGCCTGACCATGCCCAGGACCATGCACGGCCAGGAATGATTTCACAAGGTTTTTGACAATGAAAACGTCCGAACTAGACTTTGCTCAAAACATGAAAGCTGTAGAGTTTTTCAATATCCAAAACTTTCATGAAGACAAGTTTTTCAGAATTGGTCTTAATTTTAAGATGAAAATGGCTTTCGGAAAACTGTACAGGAATTATGGAAAATCCTGTACAAGATTTATAAATTAACACAGAAAAAGTGTAATTCTGTAATTACACTGCAAAATTGACATTGAGAAACTGTTCCAAAGGTAGTCTCCAATAGTCAATAATTTTATACGACTCCTTTTAAGGTTTTCAGTTTTTTTTAAAAGATTGAACAAAAGGATTTTTAAACCAAAACCTAAGAATTCTTTTCTAAAGAAATAAGTTTGTTTTTAAAACCTAAGTTAAAGATTTAACCGGTTAGGGTTACTTAGGTAACCAATTAGGACAATGTAAAGATAAGTAAGGTTATATAAGAATGTTGGTTATATTACCAACAGTTCTAACCCTTACTTTTATTAATCTCAGAACGTCGCACGCCGAAGTGTCCCAACGGGATTTAACTCGACTTTTGGACACAGCTTTTACGAACGAGGTAAGTACAACTCCGCCTACAGCATGGGCTTTGTTGTGTATACTTGCCAAAGTATGATGAAAATGCTATGTAGGTAAATGTTATCTCTTATGTGTTGTAGATAGTTTTAAGTTATAGGAAATGTTATAGAAAATGTCATGCTTTGTAGTATGCTATGATTATGTGTTATGAATATGTTATAAAATGCTATGATGATATGCTATGTTATATGCTATGGTATGTTATGTGTTATAAAAAGTTGAAATGCTATGATTTAGAATGCCATGGAATAGGTTATGATGATAAGATTATAAATTAATTGTGTGACATATCACGATGTATGCTCACTAATTAATACAATTAAGTATGAGATAATGAAAGTTATGATGGCAAATAATTTGCCTGTGTCGTACCGACCCGCGTTAGGTCGGGTTGAACTATGGATTGAATTGGAAATGGTTTGACCGCCCCGACCAATTCATAGTTGCGCGCCCGGTACGAACACTTACATTATGGGACCCACAAGATAAGACAAGATAAGTTATGATAAGTTAAGAAAGCAAGTTACGATTAATCAAGTAAGCATAATGAAGCATAAATGGCTCATGCATAAGTTAAGATAAGTTATATTATGTTATGCTTAAGTTATGATTAGTGTGGTATGCTAGTTAGGATATGTGTGATGTGTTTTATTTAAAGTAAATTGCGGTATAGAATAGTTGTACTTGCTGAGCGAAAGCTCACTGTCTTACGTCTGTGCTGTAGGTAAGCAGCCTGGAAATAATTCTTGATGCAAGATGGAGGGCATGGATTGGCGGACTGTGAAATGTGGGAATAAACCGCTACGTGTTTCGTTATATTATGTAATTATGAAATAAGTTTTATTTACACCCAAACAACGTAATTAATGTTCGATATACATTTATATTTCGTATGTAAGTACAGTATAAAAAAAAAAATTTCCGCTGTGTAAGTTATGTATGTACGATATGTATGTATGGTAACGACCTGTGCTAGGCGGGTCGTTACACTAATAGCCAAGAAGAAAAAAATATATATGTAATCTGAACCGTTTTCAATCAAAGATATTTAGCTCTGCATTGGTGAATGGATTTTGAGGGTAATTTATAGGCACTTGACAATTATAGTACTTAGTAACATACGTAAATGCAAATTCTTTTTATAAAAATACATTGACTGTTAATTTATATTTAATATAATCGGATAACAGATATCTAAACTTTTATGTCCTTTATAAATTCAGATTGCCAATGAATTATGCATATACTGAGACAATAAATAGTTACTATAATTTAAATTCTCGAATATTTTCGTATCAATGCAATTGTGGTGAGAATAAAGATAGTATGGTAACATATAAAATTGCCAATAACACCGACACGGTCTCATCCCACCTACGATCCCATAACTGATCATGCCCTAGTAACATTTGAGAATATATGTTACTTAGGGATGTGCATGATATTGAAACTAAATTTTTTTTAGTATCCATCAACCATCTGATCATGAAAAAATCTTTGTAAATGCAAAAAATTCTGTCGAATAAATTTTATCAATCAATCATATTTGTTGGACTGGATTGCACTTGAGCATTTAGAATACTTATTAAAACATGTTAAATTGCATGAAACTTTAAGATGAATAATCAAATTGCCATGATACCAATTTAGTGATTTTTTGTCAATTAATCATTTGTAATATCAAACCAAAACCTTCCTATATAGTAATAGATAGAAAAATAAATCACCCAAGTCCAAATTCTTAAGGCATAGAAAATAAATGCATTTAATGATTTCGCAGTGAACTTGACGATGAGATGTCACAAAGAGAAAAAGAAAAAAAGATGTAGGTTTAGAGCTCAAATGGATGGGAGTCTATGGGGCGTAAAGGAATTGATGTTCTACGGTTAGTAAACTATGAGGGAAAAAAATTTTCTTATATTTGAGGGTTCTTAAAGAGTATTTAAAATATATTATTATTTTTATTGATAATAGTCTTCGATTATTTCATTATCCATAAATTTCACATATGATGTTCTACTTAAAATTTATGATCTTGTAATGGGACTCAACGGACACTGTTTAGATTTGATGTATTAACAACAAATATACTTATTCCGTATTTTATTTATATTTCTAATTACTATATATTTGTTAGTATGATTTTATCATGAAAGCTTTTAACTATTACTTTGTATATCAGTTACCGTTTTGTGATACACCCATAAAAGATTCATTATCGACTCTGTGATAAGTTCCGCCATTCGCATTCTTTTATTCCTTTAAGCTTCTCGTTAATTTTACTTTAGCAATCCAATAGATAAATCTTTCTAAATAAAATACTATTTAGTTGTTTCTTTACCAAACAACTGATGCATCTAATATATTACAATCTCAAAATGTGTTTTAAGAAAATATCATTTACTTTAATTTTAGAAGAAAAAAAAAACTGCAAATTTCACATCGGTTAATTAATTATGAATATATACACAACACACCTGTACGGCAACTGCAATAATTGGAGTTTCACATTTGATTAACTTAAAGATAAAATCCATAGATATGAAGTTAATTATTCGTTCAAGATTAAGATAGTTTCATATATGACAATCAAAGTGTTTGATTAATAGAAGAAAATATTAAAAAACCAATTTTACTTACGTCTTGTCTAATGCATGCCACATTTATATACTTAAGATTTAAAAATCACTCTACTAGAAGCATGGTATTTTATTGGTTGAAATAAATCAAACATGTACTGGGATTATATCAAGAACAAAGTGTTCAATTTTATTTTATTATTTGTGGATTTTAATTTATTGATATGAAATTATATCTTCTCGCATATGCCTCCTCATGTGTATACTTTAACTCTTTATTTTATTTGATATGTTGAATGAGTTTGTATGAGAAATTTCAATTATCAAATCCATGATAGTAAATTTAATAGTCAACAAATAAAAACCTTATTATATTAAAAACAGTATGGGTACTGAAATGTGTTTTATTTAGGATACCAACCCTAGTATGTCATATCTTTAGGTTGGAATAAAAAAGATAATAATTAGATGTATCCTGGGCTAGACTTGTGACGTCTGCCACCTGTGCTTGGTCCTTCTGCCAAAGGTATAACCTTTTGTGTTCCTAATTTGTTACTTATGAATCCGGGAGAAGACCTATGACCTGAACCACTGGTAGATAGTCCGTCTGCCAAATGTATAATTTCTTGTGTTCCCAACTTGTGACTTGTGACTTGTGTGCTCAACTTGTGACCTCCGCCACCTGCGCTTGGTCCTTCTGCCAAAGGTATAACCTCTTGTGTTCCCAACTTGTGACTTATGAATCCGAGGGAAGACCTGTGACCTGAACCACCGCCTGATGGTCCATCTGCCAAAGGTCTAATCTCTTGTGTTCCCAACCTGTGACTTGTAAATCTGGGGAAAGACCCATGGAATGAACCACCGTCGGATGATCCATCTACCAAAGGTGTAATAATTTGTGATGCAAAATTGATCTTGTTTATTGGCCGAGCCTGGACGTCTAGGAGAACAATGCTCAAAATGATGAGCAGAGCAAAATTATGTGATATTTTGGATACTTCAACCATGGTTGCCTTTTTTTTTTTTTTTTTCTGATTTAAATCTTCTAATGGCAACCAATAGCCAAGAAGAAAAAAATATATATATGTAATCTGAACCGTTTTCAATCAAAGATATTTAGCTCTACATTGGTGAATGGATTTTGTGGGTAATTTATAGGCACTTGACAATTATAGTACTTAGTAACATATAGTAATACAGATTCTTTTTATGAAGATGCATTGACTGTTAATTTACATTTGGTATAATCGGATAACAGATATCTAAACTTTTATGTGATTCATAAAATCAGATTGCCAATAAATTATACATATACTGAGACAATTATAAATAGTTATTATAATTTAAATTCTCGAATATTTTCATATCAATACATTTGTGGTGAGAATAAAGATAGTATGGTAACATATAAAATTTGTTGATTTTGCTTTATTTATTTCAAATAATTTCATTAGGTACTTATCTATATATAGTATAACAATATATTAAAAGCTTGATTTTGTTGTGAAAATATGAAGGATTTGAGATTGCAATCTATTTATTTCATATTAGTATATTAATGAAAAAGATGAGACAATATTTTTGAAATTGGTACAATTTCTTTCTTTTTTCTAACATAGCGTTCCTTTAGGTACTAGCCTATATCTGTCATAACTAGATATTAAAAGCAATATTTTGTTCCTTAAAAAAATATTATATTATCTTATTATAGTATGGAGGATATGTTTGATAAAAAGAAACTCTAAACCTCAAAAGAAATTTTTTATTGTCCAACATGACATGAATCAAAATATTATGTTTATGTAATGTTACTTCTACTGTTCGGTTAAAATGTGAACAAGCTGTTATAAATAAAATATAAATTACGATAAAAAAAATTTGCAACAACAGTAACAGTTTTATGGAAATTCAAAAATTTTCATAAATAAATCAAATGATTGGTGCACCCAAATTGTTATAATTATTTATCAAGTATGAATGTGTCGATTTGTAAACAACACTTCATGAAGTGCCAATAACACCGACACTGTCTCATCCCACCTACGATCCCATAGCTGATCAGGCCCTAGTAACATTTGAGAATATGTTACGTAGGTACGTGCATGGAATTGGAACTAAATTTTTCTTAGTATCCATCATCCTATCTGATCATGAAAAAATCTTTTTAAATGCAAAAAATTCTGTCAAATAAATTTTATCAATCGATCATATTTGTTGGACTGGATTGTGCTTGAGCATTTAGAATACTGATTAAAACATGTTAAATTGCATGAAACTTTAAGATGAAAAATCACATTGTCATGATACCAATTTAGTGATTTTTTGTCAATTAATCATTTGCAATATAAAACCAAAACCTTCCTATATAGTAATAGATAGAAAAATAAATCTCCCAGACCAAATTCTCAAGGCATAGAAAATAAATGCATTTAATGATTTCGCAGTGAACTTGACGATGAGATGGCACAAAAAGAAAAAGAAAAAAAGATGTAGGTTTAGAGCTCAAATGGATGGGAGTCTATGGGGCGTAAAGGAATTGATGTTCTACGGTTAGTAAACTATGAGGGAAAAAAAATTTCTTATATTTGAGGGTTCTATATTTTGGTAGAAAAGAAATTGATTTTCATATCTAAAAACATGTCCAAAAAAAAAAATACAACCCCAAAAGACACGTTAAAGAGTATTTAAAATATATTATTATTTTTATTGATAATAGTCTTCGATTATTTCATTATCGACAAATTTCACGCGTGATCTACCTAAAATTTATGATCTTTTAATGGGACTCAATGGACACATATTAGATGGGAAGCATTAACAACAGATATACTTATTCCCTATTTTATTTATCTTTCTAATTACTCAACTTCTTAATATGATTTTATCATGAAAGCTTTTAACTATTACTTTGTATATCAGTTACCGTTTTGTGAGACACCCATAAAATATTCATTATCGACTCTGTGATAAGTTCCGCCATTCTCATTCTTTTATTCCTTTAAGCTTCTCGTTAATTTTACTTTAGCAATCCAATAGATAAATCTTTCTAAATAAAATACTATGTAGTTGTTTTTTTACCAAATAACTGATGCATCTAATATATTACAATCTCAAAATGTGTTTTAAGAAAATATCAATTACTTTAATTTTAGAAAAAAATAAACTGCAAATTTCACATCGGATTATTAATTATGAATATATACTCAACACACCTGTACGACAACTGCAATAATTGGAGTTTCGCATTTGAATAACTAAAAGATAAAATCGATAGATATGGAGTTAATTATTCGTTCAAGATTAAGATAGTCTCATATATGACAATCAAAGTGTTTGATTAATAGAAGAAAATATTAAAAAACCAATTTTACTTACGTCTTGTCTAATGTATGCCACATTTATATACTTAAGATTTAAAAATCACTCTACTAGAAAAAATGGTATTTTATTGGTCGAAATAAATCAAACATGTACTGGGATTATATCAAGAACAAAGTGTTCAATTTTATTTTATTATTTGTGGATTTTAATTTATTGACATGAAATTATATCTTCTAGCATATGCCTCCTCATGCGTATACTTTAACTTTTTATTTTATTTGATATGTTGAATGAGTGTGTACGAGAAATTTCAATAGTCAAATCCATGATAGTAAATTTAAGGGTTAATTTCATTTTTAGCACTTATGGGAAAAATATTATTAAAATTGACATCACTTTTGTTTCTTTTCATTCCTAGCACTGTCACATCATAACTATCAATTAAGATGGATGTAAAAAGTCAAAAATACCCTCAGGCAAGCCTAAATCTTATTTTTTTTTTCACTTTCCCGCCTAGCCCCTCACCCATTTTGAAACCCAGATCTTCATATAATATCTTAACTTGATTTAAAACTATTTTCACTATTTTAGAGAGAGAAACTTCCATCTAGAGAGAGAAACTTCCATTTAGAGAGAGAAACTCTCACCGTCAGAAACAACTCCAAAAATCACTCGGAAACTGTCGGAAACTACCATCAACGCCCTCTATAAAGCTTTTTCGAACTCTATAATAGCTGGAGAATATTCTTAAACCACCCAAAACCAGTTGAAATTTCTTGAGTCTCCCATATCCAAACCCAAGAAGTTGGCGGAGAAAAACATTACTCCCGAAAAGAGGAATGTTCGGCTACTGGCTTCGGTAGAGAAAAAGCCATCGGCGGCGAAAAATCCTCAAAAACCGGAACCAGAGAAAAAAAGAAGGGTGCCCGAGAAATGGTCGAAGAAAAATAATGGGGAAATCTGTATTGCTAGTTGATTTTTGAAAAAAAATTGCATAAAAATTATAATGTTTGTATTTTTTATTTAATTTTTGTGACATAAACTAAACATTTGTTAGTTGAGTATTTCGATTTTGAGAGAAAAATTTATTGTATTGGTTTATATAAATTTTTATACTATATTAAATATTATTACTGTTGGTGTCATTTACAGGGGTTGGTCATTTACATAATGACTGGGTGGTAATTTTTTTAATGACCTTATTTTTGTCTGTGTAAATGGCCAAAAATGTTAGAATTTTTTTTTTAATTTTTTTTAGACATAGATCATAATTATTATGACCGAGTGGTCATAACTGTTATGACTCATAACTATTATGACCGGGTGGTCATAACTGTTATGACCGCGGTCATAAATCGGTCATAACTGTTATGATCGTATGGTCGTAACAGGAATGACTTTTACTAAAAAATGACCAAAAATATTAGATTTAAAAAAAAAAACTTTTCAGACATAGATCATAACTATTATGACCACGGTCATAACTGTTATGACCAGGTAGTCATAACTATTATGACCGCGGTCATAACTCGATCGTAACTGCTATGACCGCGGTCATAACAGGAATGACTTTTACTAAAAAATAACCAAAAATGTTAGATTAAAAAAAAAAAAAACTTTTCAAACTTAGGTCATAGGTGGTCATAACAGGAATGTCCTTTACTGGAAAATTGCCAAAAATGTTAGATTTTTTATAAAAAAAAATTTAGACATAGGTCATAACTGTTATGACCGGCTAGTCATAACAGGAATGACCTTTACTCAAAATGGTCAAAAATATTATATTTAAAAAAAAACTTTTTAGACATAGGTCATAACTGTTATGATCAGATGGTCATAACAGGAATGACCTTTACTCAAAAATAACAAAAAATGTTATATTTTGTTAAATTTTTTTTTGTTAAATGGAAGTGTTAATTTTTTTTTGTTAGATGGTCATAACAGGAATGACCGTCGGATGACCCATCCGCCAAACGTGTAATCATTTGTGATGCAAAATTGATCTTGTTTATTGGCCGAGCTTGGACGTCAAAGAGAACAATGCTCAAAATGATGAGCAGAGCAAAACTACGTGACATTTTGGATACTTCAACCATGGTTGCCTTTTTTTTTTTATCTGATTTAAATCTTCTAATGGCAACCAATAGCCAAGAAGAAAAAATATATATATGTAATCTGAATCGTTTTCAATCAAAGATATTTAGCTCTGCATTGGTGAATGGATTCTGAGGGTAATTTATAGGCACTTGACAATTATAGTACTTAGTAACATATGTAAATACATATTCTTTTTATGAAGATGCATTGACTGTTAATTTATATTTGGTATAATCGGATAACAGATATCTAAACTTTTATGTGGTTTATAAAATCAGATTGCCAATAAAATCTGCATATACTGAGACAATAAATAGTTATTATAATTTAAATTCTAAAAACAATTGTGGTGAGAATAAAAATAGTATGATAACATATAAAATTGGTTGATTTTGTTTTATTTATTTCAAATCATTTAATTAGGTACTTATCTATATATGGTATAACAATATATTAAAAGCTTGATTTTGTTGTTAAAATATGAAGGATTTGGGATTGTAATCTATTTATTTCATATTAGTATACACTAATGAAAAAGATGTGGCAATATTTGTGAAATTGGTACAATTTCTTTCTTTTTCTAACATAGCATTCCTTTAGGTACTGTCCTATATTTGTTGTTACTAGTTATATTTTGTAAAAGTAATTTGTCCATTTAGTTCCCGAATTTTTAATATCATGTCATTTTGGTCCTTAAACTTTTGATTTTGGCAAATTTAGCCCTGAATTTTTTATTTTTGACCGTTTTGGTCCGTCGCACTAAAATTGACAGATAATTTCTAAAATTTCACATAGATAATCATATTCCTATCGCATAATAACTAAAAATGTTGTTACATTAAGTTCAAAAGATTTTAGTTGGAAAGGGTTTTAAGAAGAATAAGGTGGACTTTAATTTCATACTTAGTGTGATTGTTTATTAAAATTTCATGTTAACAAGGAATTAGAACATGATTATATACACTAAATTTAAAAATTATTTTATCAATTTCAATGTTAGGGACCAAAATGGTTAAAAATCAAAAGTTCATGGATTAATTTACCAAAATCAAAAGTTTAGGGACTAAAGTGACAAGATATTCATAGTTAAGAGACTAAACAGACAATTATCCATTCTGTTATTATATTATGGAGGATATGTTTCTTAAAAACAAACTCCATACCCCAAAAGTAATTTTTTTTAATGTCTAACATGACATGATTCAAAATATTATGTTTATGTAGTATTATTTCTATTGTTTCATATAAAATACGAACAAAATATAATTTAAGATAACAATGACATTTGTAACGACAATAACACTTGTATGAAAATTAAAAAATTTTCATAAATAAACCAAATGATTAATGCACCCAAATTATTATAGTCGTTTATCAAATATAAATGTGTCGATTTGTAAACAACAATTCGTGAAGTGCCAATAACATCGACACTGTCTCATCCCACCTATGATCTCATAGCAAATCATGCCCTAGTAACATTTGAGAATGTTTTACATAGGGGTGTGCATAGAATTGAAGCCAACTTTTTTAGAGTATCCATCATCCAATCTAATCATTAAAAAATCTTTTTAAATACAAAAAACTTATTAAAACATGTTAAATTGCAAGGCACTTCAAAATGACAAATCACGTTGTCATGATACCAATTTAGTCATTTTACGTCAATTTATCATTTGTAACATAAAACCAAAACCACCATATATGGTAATAGAGAAAAATAAATCTCCCAAGTTCAAATTCTTAAGACACTACAAGAAATTTGATTTTTTGTTACCAAAAAATCGGTAGCGGAAAGTCCTGTTTTTGGTAACAAATTGTTTTTGCTACCAAAAAAATTTGGTAGCAGAAAGTGAGTCGCAAAAAGTATTTGTTACCAAAAATTTGGTAACAAATACTTTTCGTTACCAAAATTTATTTTGGTAACAAATTGTATTTGGTAACGAAATGTCTGATATTTGGTTACCAAAAAATTTGGTAGCAAAATGTATTTGGTAACAAAAAGTATCCCTTTTTGGGAACCAAAATTTTGGTAACAAAATGTATTTCGGTTGCAAAAGGTTGGAGATTCAGTTACCGAATTTTTGGTAACAAAAGGTCTTTGGTAGCAAAAAATATGTGAGTTAGTTACCAAAGTTTTTGATAGCAAAATATATTTGGTAACAAATAGTATAAGATTCCGTTACCAAATCTTTGGTAGCAAAATGTATGAGATTTAGTTACCAAATATTTTGGTAGTGAAAAGTATGAGATTTAGAAACCACATTTTTGGTAGCAAAATGTACAAGAATTAGGTACCAAAATTTTGGTAGTGAAAAGTATTTGGTAACGAATTCTTATGTTTTAGCCACCAAATATTTGGTAACAAAAAGGGCAAAAAAACTAACTTTTTGCTACCAAATATTTTAGGCCACCAAAATTTAAACAAATTAATATACCTGTATTTTTTTCCCAAAATATATATAAGAAAATCAAAATTAATTGACAAAATACCCAATATTAACTTAAGCAAAATGCCAAATATCTCTAAATATCTCAACACATATTAGAATCCAAACAAAATATTAAAATAGGCATACCTAAGCAAATCCAAATACTTGTGACCTACTAAATATTGTACTACTAAACACTTAATCTAGGAAGAAGAAAAAAAGCTAACAAACTGCGGCCGGAGCTGGCGGTGGTGGCGGATCTTCATTTCTTGGGAGGGTCAGTCCAGGATGATTTGATGGCACATTAAGCCGCTGAAGTAATTCTTGAATGAGCTCCCTTTGTTCTTTCAACTGGTCTTGCATGTCTGCCATATGAAGTTTGCCTTCCCGAATTTCATTTTGAAGGCTTTCATATCTTGGTCGTCCCGATTTGAGAGCTTGTGATGCTTGTCTTGGTACAGGACCTATCCCACGCTTGAAACCATATTTTTCATACCGTGCGCTCGACAAAAATTGAGAGTAAATTTCTTCCTCTGCATCAGAGTCAAGTTGCGACCCCTCTGATTGTTCACTTAAACGATCGTCGCGAATCTTGATCATTTGGTCCTGCATTAGGGTCGGTGTGTTAAACTTAGAAGTTAGAATTAAAAAACAATCAATAAAAAAAAAGATTAAGTGTTTGGTTATTTACATAATCTTCCTTTGCTCTCTTAGTTGTCCATCCCCGTGCATCGCTCCAATGAGTTTTCTTGAAGACCTCAAAGTACCCTCCCGAAGTATTCGACTCAGAACTCGAATGTATGTTCTACATAGAATTCATTATTTGTTAATTAACCAAAAAAAAAAGTTAATGGTTTTAAGTGGTAACATACTTAAGTGAGTAAAAGTTTATTACATGAACTTCATCCAAATGTTGAACTATAGATCTTGAGCCACCCAAATAACGTGCGAGGTTTTTGGAATGATTTTCTGAATAAACCTTTGATTTTTTCTGCATAAATGCAAAAAGAGACATTTAAATGTAACTAAATACCATCACAACATAAAACATTGAAACAATTTGTATATCAAAACGCACATTCTTCAACCAATGTCCCATTATTTAGTTAAGTTGTTTATTTACCTGCCATTCTTCATTTCCAAAGCAGTTGATGCACATCCACTACCAATCAGCTGTTTTAATGTATTGATTCGGTAAATGTTGCAATGGATCTTTTCTTTCCTTGATAAGTTGTTGGTATTTTTTATGGCACCGATATCGATAACCTTTAAAGCGCTCATAGAAATAGTGGTGGACAATATCTTGCAAATGCGGATGTTCCTCAAAATCTAAATCAAATAGATCCTGCAAGAATAAAGTTGGAAAATTTGGGAAATGTATTTGTTTTAAAGCCATAAGGCTCCACACTACAAGAAAAGTGCTCTTTAATAGCACTGAGTAATAGCACTAAGGTTTGGGTCTCTTTCCTAATTGGCTACATAGTGGGGGTTATAAATAGTAAGTGAGAAAAGAAAAATACCTTCAAACGTCTTATGCATTCATTCTGTTGATTTATAGGAATCTTGCCCCAACCGCTATATTGTAATGGTGCATGATGGCGAACTATAGAACCTATTTTGCTTGTAAATCGGCCCACATTCTCCCCATGAACTCGGAGCTCAGAATCCCTATACTTAACCTCAAGCTTTCCTTTCTTGCTCACTAATCTGTCAGTTGCTTGACATGTAGTAGGTCCTCGAACATTGGTTGACCGTGCTATTTACAAGTAAGATGTTAATATTAGAATAGTTTAAAATACAAAAAAAAATTTCAACATCTTCATAATAAGAATGATCTTACATGTTGCGCTAACTTGTTGGGTCTCTGGAATTGACTCAAGCACAATCAAGTCTCAATCCCCATTGTGTTCTTGATTATGAGATGGCTCATCATTTGATGCTGCTGATGAGGATGAGCCAATTGTGGTTGGTGGAGATGGCTCAACATACGGAGTAGATGGAATTGAATTAGTCGCTGGAGATGGCTCAGTAACCGGAGTTGACAGCACTGGTTTGGATTTTGTACCGGAACTAAACGATAACTTTCTCTTACGAGTAGACATAACTGATATCCTGAAACAATACAAAATATATATATCTATAGTTAGTGATTAAACAATGGTATACTATAGAAATTAGAACATATTAACAACTACTTTATATCTGCATCTGTTCACTTTTTTTTTTTAACTCAAATAATATGACATACTCAATCGCTATAAGCACTATAAGTTTCGATATTAGTTGGGGAATCGGTTTCCTCGGTGTCATCATTGATTTGTTCATCGATTTCATCATTGGGATCGATTTCAATATCAATGGTAAAACCATCGATTTCTAGTGGCCCAATATCCAAACGATTTAAGGGAGCTTGATCCACATTTGTGCTGTCAAAAGATATGTCGATCTCATTTGATAACTCTTCTTGATAAGCGTCATCATCAACATTATCCTCTTGTTGTTCCTCATTTGTTGTTTTCGGGACGTTTTCCCATATATTACGATGACTGACTTTTTGAACTACTTTCCAATAGTCACCTTTCTTTTCGTCATTAATATAATAGACTTGCTTCACTTGATCTGCCAATACATACGGTTCATTCTCAAACCATAAGGAATCAGTTTTAATCGTGGTGAAGTTATACTCTTTCTTCATCCTACCATTGTCGGTGTCAAACCACGAACACTTAAATAAGATCACCTTATTCCAATATAAAAACGTCACCTCCCAAATCTCATCAATCACACCAAAGAAATCACTTGATGCCCCATCATATGCTGCCTCAACGCAAACACCAGAATTCTGTGTGGTACGCCTATCATCTCGCATTTTAGTCTGGTATTGCACTCCATTCACCATACAACCAGGATATGAATGAACAATAAGGTTAGGTTCGTTTGCCAGAGCGTACAAGTCATCGGAGATTGTTGAATCAGCTTCCGCATACTTAACTCTAATCTGTAACAATGTTGACGTAAGACATTAGGAAGACATAGACATTAGATACCGTTTACTCAAACATTTGCATAAAAGTTCATGTGTTCTTACCTTATTTCCGAACCAATTTGGAAATTCACTTATTTGTGTGTGATGAATATCAAGCTCATCAAGGCCTTGTGATCGCAGTAATGAAGCATGTTCACTGTCAAAAACTATCAATTAGTACTCACAAAATCTAAAAGGAAATTTCAAGGTACACACCAAGTTAAGGATCAGAGCCTTACTCCAAGTAAGGTTGCAACTTTTCAGTATTATTTAGGATATACCAACGCACTTTTTCAAGTTCCTCTTGTGTCAACATAATAGAGGTTTGTATCCCAACCCAAGCTTTCGCATCATCCGCTTCGCCTCATAATAAGATGCGGGAATGCTAGTGCCTTCTGGAAATGCCTCGTGAAGTAACTTCAACAACATATCGAAAGACTTGTTACTCCATTTACTCAATACTTTTATATGAAGTAACTTCACTAAAAAAGTCAATGCAGAGAACTTTGTGCATCCTCCATATAACTCTCTCCCTGCTTCAACGAACAAAGGGTCCAAATCAGGTGGCTCTTCTTCGCAATCTTCGGTATCATTTCTTTCCGCACCAGTAGCTACTGAAGATGGAAAGCTGTATGGGAATGCATCATTTAGTGCATTCACCATCTCATCTTCGTCTTCATCATTGTCACTTCGTTCTCCTTCTGCATCATATTCTTCATCTTGTACATTGGGAGTAGTTTCGGGATCCTCCTCACCATGATTAACCCAGTTTACATAATTCGAGCTAAATCCTTTAAGAAATATATGACGCTCAACAATATCTATTCGATGGGAATAACAATTCAAACATTTTTTACAAGGACAACGACACTTTCCTTCCTCATCTACATGACTACGTGCTTGTTCAAGAAATATTTTCACTCCACTCCTATACGTCTCCGAAAGTCGATTCGTCACAAAGATCCAACTCTTATCCATATCTAAAACCAAACTATAAATCTGAAACCCAAAAAAATTAATAATAAACCTAAATTTTTGGATCTTGATTAGGGGATTTCATATAAATACTTTTGGGTTTTCACGGATTTTTACCTTGCAAGATTTACCGAATTTTCTGTTGGCTGGTCAGAGCAATTTCACGGCGAAGGTTTGCTGATGGAGATGGGACGGTGAAGCTGGTGACGGAGCAGCAATCGGACGGCAAAGGTCCGCTGACGGCGTGACAAAGTTCTGATGAAGGCGCGGTGAAGGCACGGTGTGGCGAAGGGTCTAATAGCAGATTCAGGGCTGTAGCAGATTCGGCTTGAGGTTAGGCCAAAGGTGGAGTCCGATTTGGGGAAGATTTGTAAGTGGTAGGCGTGTGGGTGGGCGATACCGTTTAAGCATCTTAGGCATTTCAATTTGTTGAGTTTGATTCCATGGAGTATTGGTAGGAAAGGTGCGAAGAAATTTGGGAGAGAGAGCAAGGTCGAGAGAGTTAGAGAGAGAGAGAGAGAGTACGTACTGTGTGGGGGTGGTTTTGAAATAAAAGTAGTTTTTGAATTTTTTACAGATAGAAATCGAGCTGGAAGCCCGCAGAGGAGGCGCGGCCGCGCATAGCCAGCGCGCGTCCAGCCCAGAGGAGGCGCGGCCGCGCATAGAAATCGGGTTGGAAGACCGCAGAGGAGGCGCGGCCGGGCATAGCCAGCACGCGTCCAGCCCAGCAGCGCGCGCCCATCCTAGTACCGCGCGCCCAGCACATACCGTGTGGGGGTTTTTAAAAAATTTTTGGTAGCATTAACAAAACATATTATTTTTACAAACTTTGTATCAAACCTATTCATGAATTACTATAAACAAAAAGTAAAAAAAAAATTACGAGTCTAAAGTATGAATATCTAAACTTTTTTGAAGATTTGCTACCAAATGTAACTTTTGGTAGCAAAAGATGGCTTTCCGCTACCAAAATATTAATTTGGTAACGGATTCTTGTTTTAGGCCACCAAAATTTGGTAGCGAAAAAGCATATATTTCGTTACCAAATATTAATTTGGTTGCCAAAAACATGTATTTTGCTACCAAACCCAAGTTTGGTAGCAAGAAGAAAAATTTTTTAAAAATAAAAAAAATTATCATTTGATAATAAAAATTTATTTCAAACCATTTTTTTAGCCACATTATAATATGAAATATAGATTTCAATATGATATATCTTATTATATATAATAAAGTAATATGATACTATTATAAGTATATACATTGTCTACATTATAGATAATATATATACTTAGTATATAGCATACCAACTTATATGTCCTAGAAGAAAGAGATAAATCACCAAATAAATTTGTTCATATAAAACATATTATTGTTACAAACTTTATATCAAACCTATTCATGAAAAAATATAAACAAAAAGTAAAAAAAAATTACAAGTCTAAAGTATGAAATTATAAACTTTTTTGAAGATTTGCTACCAAATGTAACTTTTGGTAGCAAAAGATGGCTTTCCGCTACCAAAATATTAATTTGGTAACGGATTCTTGTTTTAGGCCACCAAAATTTGGTAGCGAAAAAGCATATATTTCGTAACCAAATATTAATTTGGTTGCCAAAAACATGTATTTTGCTACCAAACCCAAGATTGGTAGCAAGAAGAAAAATTTTTTAAAAATAAAAAAATTATCATTTGATAATAAAAATTTATTTCAAACCATTTTTTTAGCCACATTATAATATGAAATATAGATTTCAATATGATATATCTTATTATATATAATAAAGTAATATGATACTATTATAAGTATATACATTGTCTACTTTATAGATAATATATATACTTAGTACATATATAGCATACCAACTTATATGTCCTAGAAGAAAGAGATAAATCACCAAATAAATTTGTTCATATAAAACATATTATTGTTACAAACTTTGTATCAAACCTATTCATGAAAAACTATAAACAAAAAGTAAAAAAAAAATTACGATTCTAAAGTATGAATCTCTAAACTTTTTTGAAGATTTGCTACCAAATGTAACTTTTGGTAGCAAAAGATGGCTTTCCGCTACCAAAATATTAATTTGGTAACGGATTCTTGTTTTAGGCCACCAAAATTTGGTAGCGAAAAAGCATATATTTCGTTACCAAATATTAATTTGGTTGCCAAAAACATGTATTTTGCTACCAAACCCAAGTTTGGTAGCAAGAAGAAAAATTTTTTAAAAATAAAAAAAATTATCATTTGATAATAAAAATTTATTTCAAACCATTTTTTTAGCCACATTATAATATGAAATATAGATTTCAATATGATATATCTTATTATATATAATAAAGTAATATGATACTATTATAAGTATATGCATTGTCTACATTATAGATAATATATATACTTAGTACATAGCATACCAACTTATATGTCCTAGAAGAAAGAGATAAATCACCAAATAAATTTGTTCATATAAAACATATTATTGTTACAAACTTTATATCAAACCTTTTCATGAAAAACTATAAACAAAAAGTAAAAAAAAATTACAAGTCTAAAGTATGAAATTATAAACTTTTTTGAAGATTTGCTACCAAATGTAACTTTTGGTAGCAAAAGATGGCTTTCCGCTGCCAAAATATTAATTTGGTAACGGATTCTTGTTTTAGGCTACCAAAATTTGGTAGCGAAAAAGCATATATTTCGTTACCAAATATTAATTTGGTTGCCAAAAACATGTATTTTTCTACCAAACCCAAATTTGGTAGCAAGAAGAAAAATTTTTTAAAAATAAAAAAAATTATCATTTGATAATAAAAATTTATTTCAAACCATTTTTTTAGCCACATTATTATATGAAATATAGATTTCAATATGATATATCTTATTATATATAATAAAGTAATATGATACTATTATAAGTATATACATTGTCTACTTTATAGATAATATATATACTTAGTACATATATAGCATACCAACTTATATGTCCTAGAAGAAAGAGATAAATCACCAAATAAATTTGTTCATATAAAACATATTATTGTTACAAACTTTGTATCAAACCTATTCATGAAAAACTATAAACAAAAAGTAAAAAAAATTACAAGTCTAAAGTATGAAATTATAAACTTTTTTGAAGATTTGCTACCAAATGTAACTTTTGGTAGCAAAAGATGGCTTTCCGCTACCAAAATATTAATTTGGTAACGAATTCTTGTTTTAGGCCACCAAAATTTGGTAGCGAAAAAGCATATATTTCGTTACCAAATATTAATTTGGTTGCCAAAAACAGGTATTTTGCTACCAAATTTGGGTTTGGTAGCAAAATATCATAATTTGTTACCAAAAGAAATTTGGTAGCAGATGACCTTGGGGGAAAATTATTGCTACCAAAATATGTTTGGTAGCAAAAATAGATATTTAGCAACCAAAATTTGGTGACAGAAACTGATATTCTACTTCCAAACTTTGGTAGCAAAATGTACTATTTGCTACCAAAAAAAATTTGATAGCAAATGAGTTGAGCGGGAAAAATTTTGGCTTCCCGCCAATGTTTTTGCTACCAAAATAATTTTGGTAGCAAAAATTTATAATTTGCTACCAAATTTTGGTAGTGGAATGTTAACATTTTGTTACCGAATAGTAATTTGGTAGCAAAATGTTTTCGGCGGGAACCAAAATTCAAATCCCGCCATGTCATCTGTTACCAAAAAAATTTGGTAGCCGATTGTCTTGTTTCTGCTACCAAAGTTGGTAACAAAATGTCCATACCTTTCTGATACCAAAATTTGGTAACGAAAAGTATATTTTCTGTTACCAAACTTTTTTTGGTATCAAAAAGTTTGGTTTCTTAAAGTCAAAATTCTTGTAGTGAGACATAGAAATGATTTGGCAGTGGACTTGACAATGAGATGACACAAAAAGAAAAAAAAAATGTAGGTTTAGGGCTCAAATGGATGGCAGTCCATGGGGCGTACGTAAAAGAAGTGATGTTCTACGGTTAGTAAACTATGAGGAAAAAAAAAATGTTGTTGTGATTTGAATGTTTCACTAGGATTAGTTCTTACTGCTTTATAAATAAACTTTTATCATTTTAAGCTATATAAAGGACCGGAAAGCGTATTTGGTGAAGTTACGACCAAAGTGTAGAATTCTAGAAATGACATAAAACACCGATTTAGACGTTTTCAAAATCTGGTCTTAAACCATAGTTGCTGCGATAAAACCAATTCTATAAACTTTTAGTTTATATTATAAGCTTCTTGTGAGCGCAAGAATCACCTAAATCGGGCACTCGTAGCTCAAGATATACTCTTTTGAAGTTTAGAACTCGAAGCTGATTTTCTGCAATTGTCGATCTGGTTTAATGCGTTTTTCTGGACCTTAACAGTCTCAGAACCTAGTGTAATATAGCTCGATTTTATGCTCTATGTATCTACTGTCAGTAGGAACCATTTTCAGAATTTTTGCAGCTATAAAAAATGTTTTATGCGCATTTCCGTAGCAGTCGCCAAACCTGCATTTTTTTATCTAAACCAAAAGTTCATGATATAGGACACCAAATCCTAAAACATAGTTGCTACACCCAAATCAGTCTTACCATCATTTAGTGTACATTATAAGTGACCTGTGGCGTTTGGAATCACCTTGATTAGAATTTCCCAAGTTGTGCGCATTTGAAGTTTCACACAAAAACTTCCAAAATGCTGCCAAAACAAGAAAGATCAGAATTTTGATTTCTTAGAGGTTGTTTTTGAGAGGTTTAGAAGACTTTTAACTAGGGCCTATAATAGTTCGTTAGAAAGCTCCGCATGTCTACTTTTAGTAAGATTCGATTTCATATTGTTTAAGGGGATGATGAATATCCCGTAAATATTCTTTCTTAGGATGTTAGATCTGCCCACAAATGTTAAAATAAGATAGAAGGAACATTCTAGGTAGTTTCACGGCATTTAAAGCTAGAAAAAACTCCCTAGTGCATGGTTTGAGAGAATTTAGAAATTAGATGTACGAGTGAGACGCTTGATACATTCTTATTAACATTGGATTATATTTGTTTCATATATATGATATATTAAATGTGATGTATATTCATATAGAATAGGTGTACATATTAGTTGATTGGCTAATTTGGCTCGTAGCCATATGATTTGTCTCATTTAAATATTGGTTAGATGCTAGATGGGTAGCTATGCCCTACTATTGATATGTTTCATAGATTTTGGATTATGATTTACTGTACTTAATCTAAGCTTGATCACAAATATGTTTATTTGCACATTTTTGCATTCAGCATATGAATTACATAAAATTGCATTGGTCTCAGTTTCCGGCAAGCGACTCCATGCATGAAGGCCGTGATGCTTTTTAGTTTACGTTGATGTATGGTAAAATAGTAAGTGAAGATTCATAGCGATATAAACTCTGATGGTCTGAATTTATTTAATGTCATTCAAATTTCTGTTCTTTACTTTTATGTTTTTGGCCATGCTGGGCGATCGTCCCACTCCGATCGGAAAGCTTCCGTGTGGGTTACAGATGATGGCACATGGTGTCTAATTATAATTTTCATCAAAAGACTTACTAGGAACATATTCAGGTATGAAAGCTTTAGAAGAGCTATAGGTTTGCCTCTTGCACGCCCTAGCATGCATTTTCATGATAAATAATATATTAATTTGAATTTTGGCTATCTGTGCGACATAAGAGTTTGTTTAATGATTTGTTTGCATACGTTCATACCCTTTCATTTCTTTGGCGTGATTGTTTGAAGTCGTTTAATTTATTGTGGTTTCCCTTATTTCTCCCTACTGAGAATTATGCTCAACCCCTTTTTATGTTTTTCCGCCTCCAGGATTAGCAGATGTTCGATTGTAGTTACTTGAGGACGTGTGAGTCAACTTCTATCGATAATTTATTATTTTTAATTCTAAGTTGTACTGTAGCCTAGTGTATAAAACTGTATTAGTCAGCAAAGTCCCAGACTTGTATAATCTTTGAGAAGCTGTAAACAGACTGTTTTACAAATACATATTATTTTGAATACTCTGGAGCAATATATGTTATTCTTTATTTTGTGAACAATTTTTAATGAATTTTGTGTATAAATCCTGAATTAATTTCAACTAATTACTTTTAACCATAATTAATCACGGTCCCTGGGTTTGGGTCGTGACAATATTACTTCAGTGTATCGTGATTAATAAGTTCAAAATAAAGGAACGTATGTGTTAGACATCGTCTTTGACTAAGACTTTAAGTTGGAGAATAACATTAGGTGTAGTTTTTGGAAGAATAAAATCTAAACTCTTCTTATTGAATTAGGCAGCGCGCATTACATAAATAGGGACCTTCAGTTTTCCTAGCCTAAACAACCGAAAAAAAACCTAAACATCAAATCACCTAAACAAGTCAAACAGAAAATCAGATCATAACTTGAAATTTAAATTTAAATTCCCTAAATATCTTTGACACACCCCCTTAAATTCGGGCATAGATCTCTATCATGCCTAACTTGTTAACAAGAAGTTCAAAATTCGGTTTGAACTTAGTTAGGATATCCGCAATTTGCTGCATGGTAGGGACAAACAACATGCAAATGACTCATGCCTCCAACTTCTTAATAAAATGCCTATCAATCTCGGCATGCTTGGTTCGGTCATGTTGCACGAGGTTATGTGCTATGCCGATCGTAGCTTTGTGTCACAATACAGCTTCATCAAAGCTTCTACTGGTTTCTTCAACTCCTCCAAAATTTGTAGGAGTCATATGATCTCACACACCCCATTAGACATTGCACGGTATTCAGCTTCGACACTACTACAAGCTACGACATTTTGTTTTTTTTTGCTTCTCCAAGTCACAAGATTTTCCCATTCATACGTACAATAGTCTTCGTCGACTTCCTATCCATCATTAAGCCTACCCAATCTGCATCTATGTAGACTTCAATAGTCTGTTGTTCACCCTTTATGAATAACATGCCTTTACCTGGAGAACTCTTCAGATATCTTAATATCATGTAGGTGGCTTCAAGATGATCTCTGTTGGGACATGCATAAATTGCCTTACTAGGCTAACGGCAAATGCAATGTCGGGCCTTGTATGTGACAAGTAAATCAACTTGCCCACCAAACATAGGTATTGGTTAGTATCAATTGGACCTCTTTCCTTGCTATCTCCAAGTTTCTTGTTTAGATCAATAGGGGTGTTGACTGGCTTACAAGCACTCATCCCTGTTTCCTTGAGAAGATTTAGAATATATTTTCACTGTGAGTGTAACAACACAAAATTTTAACGAACTTGTGATTTCCTTAGATACAAGGAAAATCTAAGTCTGAATTATGTATGTCAACATGAAGCTCATGATCTGATTTAATTATCAGAGTATGCTTGAGTTCTTGTAAGTATTATGAGACTCAATGATAATTTATTAAGTGAAGGATAAGGCTTTATGATGAAAAAGGTCGAACCATAAATTATAATTTTTGTTCGGACTAATAAATGATCAGGATAAATTATGATACGATTAAGATAGTACTACAGTATAATAAGTAGTATTAAAATTATACTGTAGCCGACCATCATTACGAATGAAGAAGTAAGAATAAGGAAAGGGATCACTCCAGAAAAATTAGGAATAACATTTGGATCAATAAGGACTAAGTAGCTTCAAGTCCTAAAAAAATCCTATACGCGGTCCAGTTAAGTACTGATAAATTCTGGACTACAGTCCAGTATTCCTGGATTGTTGATGGTTATACAGTATTGGTACTATCTGGATTATCAAGAAATTATACTACGTATTAAGGGGAGTGCCAAATATGGCCCTACTTGGAGGCCAAGTAATTGTGGATAAATATGTAATTTTTGATTTATGAAATTTATGGATTTTTCTTAACCAAAGTCTTCAACTAGGCCAAATGGGCGGTTACATTGGGTAGCCTTGGAGAACAAGGAAACCAATTAGAGATAAGTTTGAAAAGATTTTTTTTTTACTCCAACACATGCATGGCCGGCCACTTGGGGGACTAGAAGGTAAATATTTTATCTTTTAAGGACCAATATGTAATTTAAGGAGAATTTTAGAAATAAAAATAATTGTGAAAATTTTGGAATTTTCTACCTATAAATAGAGGTGGGTAGTGATGAGTTGAACCATTTACTTGGCTTCCCAATTTTTAGTTCCTTCTCAACTATTCCTCTCCAGACTTAGAAAAGAGAGGGGGGGGGGTGATGGTGGCCGATTGTCATGGTGGAAAGTGGAGCAAGAATTTTTACTCATGCAAGGATCTAGAACCACTCTTTCAAAACTTTAGAGGTATAATCTCAAGCCTCTAACTAAGAATTTCATTTATGGGATTTATGTGTATTTCAAGCTATGATTTGTAAGAACTTAAGCTCATATTTTTTTCTTTCCATGTTATGATTTTTATGTGCTTGATCTAAGCTTAGATTATCTTGCTTATTAAGTTTTAAGCATGGATTTAAATTTATGCTCTAGAATGAGTTTTAGGGTTGCATATGCTTACCAAATGTTTGTGAATATGTCTTCACATGTTTAAGTAGGAAAAAGTTATGAATGATAATGAATGATGAAGAAGATGATGATGATGATGATGAATATGTGGGTTAAGAAAATTAACCTAAAAACACAATTGGGTAAGCTTGAAAAGTTAATCAAATACTATGTTTTTCATGAAGATGAACAAGAGAATGATTGAATGATAAATATGTATTCGACGTGCTGCATGTTAATGTAGGCTCACGGCTGTGACCGTTTAAGGTAGTGTGCATGAAATTTTAAGCAAAAACTAACAAAATACAAAACTGTCAATTTTCGGATTTAACACGATAGTTTTAGGGAAACTTAATTTTGAGGCCATCAGAAGCCGAATTTAGAAAAAGTTAAAACTGTAAAGTTTTAGAAAACAGAAAATCCTAGGGGTTTGCATGGACAGTTTTTGAAAATAAGACTCCAAAAGCCACTTTCTTTTATCAATTTCCAAAACTATATGTCCAGCCACTGTACACGGTCAGTATTTTTCAAAAGGAAAAACAAGTAAGTTAAAGGTAGATTTAGGTTTTGGACAAAAAATAGAAGTTATAGACTTCGATGAGATCTAGACTTTTATGAGAAAACTTTTTCGAATTCTAAACTAATTTAAATATAAAACTGGATTTTCAAAACTGTACATGGTATAGGAAATTCCTACACAGGATTTTCAAAATTATGTATGATTCAGGAAATTCCTGCACATGCACTTTCAAACGAACTAAAAGGATGATTTAAAAGCAGTTTTTAAGGTTTTATGATCTCTTTAAAAAGAGACTGAGATTTTATGAAAATGGTTTCAAAAATGTTTAAATCCAATGGAATTTCCCATGTGATTTTTAAATGTACTATGTTTTATAAAAGATAATTTCAAGTATTATGATATAAGAAATACTTGATTTATAAAATTATGATATTTTCAAAACATAAGAATATGGTAACAAGTATATGATTAATGGTAACCGGATGGGATACCAATTTGTTATGTTAGGGCCTGTATCCATGATTACTAATGGTAACCGGATAGGATACCGGTTTACTATGTTAAGGTACCAATGGTAATCAGATAGGATACCAGTTTACTATGATAGGATTTGTATCTATGATTACCAAAGTTAATCGGATTAGATACCGATATAGTTTGTTATGGTTTATAGTAAGATAGAACGACTCTTATCTTACGCCTTATTTGAAATAGGAATATGACATGTTGTCGTGCCTTGGAGGTTGATTTACATGATGTACATATATTTTATGTTTTATGTTTTATGTTTTATTATTGTGATATTATGAAAGCATGTTCACTGATAATAAATCACATGATAAGAACAAGATTAAGCTTTCAAATAAGAAACAGTTAAGATTCAAGTTTTCAAGTATGATCAACCAAGAACAAGTTTTCATGTAATATGATAAGAAAAGCAAGTTTTCTTATATCGTACCGACTAGCCACAAGGGCGGGTTTAAACGGTTTAGTCCATGGTTTGAGTTGGATTGGATTAGCTGCCCCAACCACTCCATGTTAAATAGTTTGGTTCATGGTTTGAGTTAGATTGGACTATCCGCCCCAATCACTCCATAGCTACACGTCACGGTACGTGCACTCATGTTATGTAGGGGCCCCAAAACCAAATTAACAAAAGAAAGCATAACTGATTCATAAGAAAGCATAATTGGTTCATGCATTCTTTTACTAAAAATATTTTGCTGAATAGAAAGTTGTACTTACTGAGCATAAGTACATAACTTACATTCATGTTGTAGGAAAGCAACCTGCCGGCAATGCTTGATGCAAGACTGTGGAGAGATGGCACTGCAGACTGTGAAATTTGGGTTGGACACTGCCACAGGTTTTGGAAATATGTTATAAAAAATGTGTTTGTATTATGTTATGATAAGTTGATGGTACTAGTATATGATAACTAGTATGATTTGTTAAAATGTGGTTTGAAAGCTCGGTAATCGAGTTAGTACATATAAATAAGTATAAATATAAGTTAAGTTTTTAATTGAATTTTAAAAAGAAAGAATAAACAAAAAAAACATTTCTGTATTTTTTACATAAAGTAAAAGTACGTTTTAATATGAAGTATGTTTAAGTAAGCATAGTAAGGTAATGGCCCCACGAAATCATTTAAATTAAATAAGTACAAAGTCACGGCCCTACGTAGGTCAGGTCGTGATAGTGAGACTACTATTCAAGAAAGATTTAGAATATATTTTCACTACGAAACTACTAATCGATCAAGTAACTTCTATTTTAAGGAAATACTTGAGAGACCCTAGATCTTTAATCTCGAACTCGGCTACTATGCTTGCTTTGAATCACTCCATTTCTTTAGGTCGTCTCCTATGAGTATGATATCATCCACATAAACTATCAACACGGTTACTCTTCCATCTTCCAAGTGTTCGATGAACGTGGTGTGATCAGTTTGAGCATAACTATAGCCCTGTTTCTTCAATAAATGAGTGAATTTCTCAAACCAAGCCCTCAATGATTGTTTAAGGCCATAGAGTGAATTTTTAAGCTTACATGATCTTAATCAAACCATTGTTCGAAGCCCGGAGGAGGATCCATGTAGACCTCCTCTTCTAAGACCTCCTATTCTAAGTCCCCATTCAAGAAGGTGTTCTTGACATCCAATTGCTGTAGTGGCTGATCAAGATTTGTTGCGAGAGACAAGAGTACCCATATTGTGTTTAGTTTTGCCACTGGTGCAAAGGTCTCCAAATAGTCGATGCCATAAGTCTGTATAAAGGTTTTAGCCACCAATCTCGCTTTATACCAATCCAAAGTCTCATCCGACTTATACTTGGTGGTAAACACCCATTTACAGCCAATAGTAGCCTTTCCTTTTAGTAGAGCTTCCATTTCCCATGTTTGATTCTCTAGTGCCCCCATCTCCTCAAGTATCATCTTTCTCCACTGTAGAATTTTTAGAGCATCCTACACATTTTTTGGAATCTCCACACAAGAAAGTTGCTAACAAAAAAAAAAAAAACAACTGAAAGATTTTTGTAGGACACTAATTTAGACATAGGATACAGGACTACTCATACAAGATCTATTATCTTTCCTAACCGCTATGGGAACCTCTAGATCGTTAAATGACATGGTTTGAGACGTAGGGTTAGACTAAGAGTTTGTTGGGGAATTTTGGACGTGACTCGGAATCATTCGCAACTAGGATGGTAGATGTTGGCTCTATTCCTCTAGTCCTAACGTTTTTTCTAATAAATCGATCTAGCCATATTTTTTGAATATGTTTATCTTCTACATTCTACGCATGTACTATCGTGATCTAATAGTAGCCTCACAGAAATATCCGATCCTTCAAAAACATTTTTTCCTTCCGATTTTGATTGGTTTTAATTTTGATTTTTGGATAGCATCTTATTCTCCAAGGATCTAATCTGTTTGTTCAATAGATACTTTTCAAATTTTGAATTTTGGTCAATATCTTTTTTTTTTTTTTTCAACAGCCTATTTGGATTTTTAAACCAATGTTTCAAAATTTGAAATATTTTCAGAATCTTCCATGGAAGAATCTCGAGTAGGAAAATCTGATTTTTCAAAATTTGTAAAAAAATTTGTATTCCCAATAGAAGTATCTCGGTTAGAAAATGTTGGTTTTGGAAACCAATTTGTAAAAAAATTTTGCGGAAGCTAGATACGGCTTAAATCACATATATAAAAAATTTTCTTAAAAATTTTATCTGACAATCAAAACTTACATTAATTTAATGAATAATACAACAAGAAGTTTTAGTGATTGACCGTTTAACGGGTCAAATTTTTTGAACTTCACCAAAACCACCCTAGGAACTCCAAATCCTTTTGAACGCCCGCAGATTCTTTCTCAGCATTCTCCATATCATGATAAACACAAATGAGTGGGTTTTTCTTATTTGGGTTTGATCACACAACTGAATTTCGGTTCATTTTATATTCTCAACACATGCGACAAAGTGAAGGAGGGTGAATAAAATTCTCTGGGAAAAGGTATGTTGTTTTTCTATGTAAATTAGAATGTTCTTTTATATATATATACACATCACATGTACCCCTTTCTAATACTACAGAGAAATAACTGACACCTCTTTTTTTTTAATTAATCAAATTAATTAATTAATTCACTCCCTCACATAGGGGAGAAATCACACGCCCACTGCTAGGGTGGTAGGCGTTTTTTTGCAGATAATGGAGAGAGAAAATACCAACATTACCAAGATCTTGGCCCTCCAAGATCGTGACCCTCCTCAAAATGCTGAGTACTTGCAACAAAGCAACTACCTTGAACATCACCTCTTTCGACGACTTTTTCATTTTTCGCATTGTTAATATAAAGAAAGTATGATCAATCAGAATTCAACGATGGGTATTGCGCTAATAAAATCATCGTGAACGTATTGTCTGTACTAAGAAATAAGAAGCAAACTGAAATCGACTACCTAACCAGTCTAACGAAAGATTGACAAGTTTGAAAAGAGACCAAGATTCGGAACTCAACTAACCAAAATGAGTATCCATTTTTATGAGGAACACATTCATGATTCTATAGTTGGGCCTAGGGGAATTAAATTCTAGATATATCAATAAACACATGAATTTGAATTTTACAAATAAATAAATAAATAAAACACACACACACACACACACGCACAACTATATAATTATATCTTGATTCTGATTATTTAGCCATAAGAATGCCAAACACACTCATATAAAGTAACATATGATCCAATCAAAACTTGCTAAACTCATGTTTCAGCAATCTTAAAATGTATTATACCATCTTACTTGGAGGAAGACTTGGTCATTCATTTCTTTTCCTTCAAATAGTTATGGCACCATATCCGAAAGTACTTGACTTGTTGCTGTGCTTTGGGTTTGAACTTTGCAGGGTGCCCATACACACATTCAGATTCCAAAAAGCCAATCTCCCATACGCAATATTGGCAGCTGATCACTTGTTCTCTACTCAGCACAATTCCAAATGAAATCCAATCACCATTACTAACACCGGAACCTCCTTTCGAAATTCAAAGTTAAAGATGATGCCGACCCACTGCCCTCTCCGGTGGCCAAAGTTTATCAGGCCTCTAATGTGCCTGCTGCAATAACTCGGTCGAGGTGCTTTCGCAAAAGCTGCAAATGTTGGTTTTTCACTTGTGGCAATAAGCAACCCTGAAGATAGTCAAGAGAGAAAAGGCATTTATTCTTGATAGCTAACAATCAACTAAATTTTGTTTACTCTTTTTTTTTTTTTGGGCTACACCCTTTAAACTAAAAAAAAGCCTCATCTTTTAGGTCCTGTAGCTAAATCAACTCCTTAATTATGCAGTTATTCAATAGATCTCTTTTCAGCCACTGCTTTTCTTGAAGAGTTCTCTTCACTTGGTTTTTTTATCCATTTTTGGGTTTTCATTAGTTTCCTTTAGTGGATATTGGGAGAGTTGACCAGGTTCACAGTTCCTTAGAAGGGGGTGGAGGCTCAGATTCGCCTTTTCTCAGACAAAGAGAGAAGACATGAAGCTACCAATGGCTGCGACCGATCGCCAGCAACCGCACGGAGAAGGAACACACCATTTTCCGGCGGAGCAAACCAGGTCGCCGTGCCAGGCAACGGAATTCTTTCTTCTCCCACCACCTGATTTTCAGTCTAACAATATCATCACTGCCTCAAAAATAAATAAATAAATAAATAAACAGATAGATACGTGCATAAGCAAATGTTAGGAGAGAATAGCAGCAATACACAGAAGTGTCGGTGCAATTCTTCCTATTTTTGTTTTTGTTTGTTTGTTTTTTTCTTTTTCTTTTTCTTTTTTTTTCCTTCGAGAGAGAGAGAGAGAGAGAGATGGAAATCATTGGTTCTGCTACGATCAGAGAGAAGCAAGCAAACCCAAATTTGCTGGGTCTCCATGAGAGCAAAACCTCATTCTATAAGAAAGGGCACTTTACAGGAATGCCACAAAAACCATGCGTCAGCTTGATTTCTGTTACACCAAGGGGCTCTTTTGTTTCATAGGTAGGGGCCAAATAAACTCCGAAACCTAATTTGCAGCTGCAGGGTCTCCATGCGAGCAAAAAAGGTCTGGAGAGAGAATCAAAGGCTCAGTTTCGCCATTTCTCAGACAAAGCGAGAGAGAGAGAGAGAGAGGATGCCGCCAATACCATGGCTGCCACTGACCGCCGGGTGGAAAGCGACAGAACTGTCATTTTCCAGCGGCTGATCGTGCTTGACCTGCCGGCAGCTGGATCCTCTTCTTTTCCTCCACACAATGCCTGAGTTTTACAGCCTGTAAATATCATCACAGCCTCAGTATATATATATATACACACTTACAAAGAGAGATTTCTTTTTTTCTTTTTTTTCCCCAAGTAGCAAAGGAGATATCTTTATTTTTCTGAGAATAGCAAAAGAGAGACCTTTAAGATTCCAGAGAAGGAGAAATGGATATAATAGAGATCAGGGAGAGAGAGATCTGAAGTGAGCAAGGAGATAAGGATAAGAAGAGAATGATAGAGAGATTTTTCTTTTATTTTCCCTTTTTTTTTTTTTTGGAGAGAAGAGAGAGAGAGAAAGATACCATGGGCTCTGCTTACGATCAGAGAGAAGCAAAACAGATAAAGCAGCCATTGTTACAAAAAGGACAATGACCGGGCCCTAATCTATTGAATCTCCATGAGATCAAAATCTCGTTCTTATGCTATGTTCGGCAAGAGGGATGAGAAATAGAAAGGGAGGAGAGAAATAATATCAAGGTGAGAAAAACTTGAAAGAACGAGACTTTTTGTTTGGTACAAGAGAAGAAAAGAAAGAAAATGTCTAATCTTCTACATATTCCAATTATATCTATATACAAGTAAGAAAATGAATTAAATTTGTCTGGAGCTCTCACTCAAATTTTCAAAAGTTTTTTGTCTCTCTCCAAAAGTAAACCAACTTTACTATTTATGTTTCCAAATATAATTTTTTTCATTAAAAATTTTCTCTCTTCTTTTATTTCTAAAGTTCTTCAACCAGGATCTCGCCCGTTTCCTAAGATGTTGACATAGTGGGAGCAGTAGTTACTGCCTTGACCAATGCCACTTTCAACAAGCAATCGACTGAAAAAGTTTTCTTTTTAGTTCTTCACATTGTTGACGATATGATTATTGTCGTGTCACAAAGTTTTAAAGGGCACATTAATTTGTAATTGTACAAGACAAATAATTGAGATTACATTAAGCACTAACTAAAAAGAAAAGCATAATCAATTAGCACAAGAAGCCTGGCTACTAGATTACTGCTACTAAAATCATCAAGAAGTGAAATGAGATGAAATTTAATTCCTTTCAAGATATTTATGCTAAGAAAAATGAAGCAAAAAATAGAGAAAACTCAAGTCACCCAAATGAGTTTCCATTTTAAAAGAAATACATTCATGATTCCATAACTCGGCCTAGAGGAATTAAATTCTATGTCCCAATAAAAACAAGAATTTCGGACAAACTCTAATAGTAAATGACTCAAGTTGACCAAACTTCTATTGATTTATACTTGCATGATAAACTATAAGAATATCAACAACAAAACTCTCGTAAAGAAATAAATGATTAAATCAAAACTTAATTGAAGTCGATGTTCCATACCCCAATATTGTCTACTCAGGTTGATCTCACCTGAAATCCAACCACCAGCACAGACAGTCAAGACACCAGAATCCCCTCTCCTTGGACAAATGCTTTCGAAAATGCTGCAAGTGTTGGTCTTTAACTTGTGCAATACGCAACTCAACATCACTTGTTGGTTCACAATCTGCTCGAGAGGAATGAGATAAGAGAAAAGTTTTCGATTCGGATTAAGAATGATTCCAGTGTAGTGTTAATAGATTTCCATATTGAACAAGACAACAGCATCCAATATGTCAGAAGATGATCAACAAAATTAAAGTATAACTCAAGTTTAAAGTACTCCTTTTCTTTGCAACACCTTTAAACTGAAAAAAGACTCACGTTTTAGGACCTGTAGCAAACGCAACTTCTCAATTATGCAGTTATTAAATGTAGAGTATATTTTGAAAATAGATTTGAAAAGGAAAATTCAAAAAGATTCTAATTCAAACTCATAATCTTTTTGAATTCACTTATGGAAGAGAAAAATGCACGTGGTACAGATTTTGGAATAATGAAGAATTTAAGTTGAATTAAAATCTTTTTGATATAAACTTTTCAAACTTATGTGCCAAACATAAGCATAATCACTTTTCAGTCATTGGGTTTTTAAGAGTTATCTTCACTTGTTTTTGCTTTCACGAGGTTCCTTCATTGAGTGGATATTAGGAGAGTTGACCACGTTCACAGTTCCTTTCTAAACAAAACAAAAACCAAAAACCAAAAATCAGGAAAAAAAATAATAATAAAAGGAAAAGAAAAACTAAGTTGCCGTTTGGAACATACACTCCAATTGGAGTTTTCCAAATGTTTTTTGTCTTTTTCTCTAGAAGTAAACCAATCCCACCATTCACATCTCCAAATCTCTCTTTTTTTCATTCTCAAAAAACTCAAACATGTAAAGTCCATCACTTTCTTATTTCAAGTCGAAATGAGATGATTTTTTTAAAGTTGCATAGAATGTCGAGAGGAAGAAACAAGATCCATATCAAGTTTTTACAATTTTTAACTATCACAGTTCATTTTCAACCAAATGCACATCTTCAAACATTCAATTATTTCCAATCAAAACATCTCCAAAAACAAATAATAATAATCCAAAAATTTATTATAGAAGGGGGGTGGAGCCTCATATTGCCTACCCTCAGAGAGAAAGAGAGGACCAGCAGCTACCAATGGCTGCAACCGATCGCAGGGCACCACACGGATAATGACAGAAGCATCATTTTCCAGGGGAGCAAACTGGGTCAATGCACCAGGTAACCAGATCCTTCCCTTTCAGTCTGAAAACATGATCACCACCTCAAATTAGACCATCTCCAATGTATATGCCAATGCCAGTGCCATAGTTGTCATAAAAATGAAGTGGAATTCATCTAATTCACCCAAGTAGGTACATATAAATGCATATATATACACACACACATACATGCGTACACAAATGTACAAAGAAAATCAACAAAACACGAGTCTGAGTAAAATCATCGGCTCTGCTACGATCAGAGAGAACCAAGCAAACTCTAATTTGCTGGGTCTTTTTGAGAGTAAAACCTCACCCTAAGAATACCAAACACACTCCAAACTGTAATTTGCTGCAAGCAAAAAGGTTCTGGAGAGGGAGAATCGAAGACTCAGATTCTCCATTGCTCAGACAAAGCCAAAAAGAGAGAGAGAGGGAGCGAGACGACGCCTTTGCTACCATGGCTGTCACCGACCACTAGCCGCCGCATGGAAAAGGACAGAACAGTCAATTTCCAGCAGTTCATCCGGGTTGACCCGCCGGCAACAGGATCCTCTTCCCTTTTCCCACACAATGCCTGAGATTTACAGCCTCAAAATATCATCACCGCCTCATCATATACATATATATATAGGTATAGAAAGAGAGGTTTTTCTTTTCTTTTCTCCTTTTTTGGAGAGAGGGAGAGAGATCATGGGTTCTGCCTACAATCAGAGAGAAGCAAAGCAGATAAGGCAGCCATTGTTATAGAAAGAACAACAACCAAGCCCTAATCTGTTGGATCTCCATGAGAGCAAAACCACGTTTTTAGAGAAAATTAGGGGAAGAGCCACTTTTTGGACACCCTCTTATATTTGTGTCTTCTAATTGTTCATCCCTTGTGTTTATGCCCATTGTAATTTTTTTATCACTGAACTGTCTTTTTTGTCCCAGTTTATGGGTTATGACCATTTTACCATAAAAGTCCATTTGTTTTATTTCCTTATCTCTCTGCTTTTTTCTCTCCTCTCTCCCTATCCTGGTTCCTTTCTCTCTCCTCCCTCACCACCCATCTCCGTCTCTCTCTCCTCCCTCTAGCCATTCTCTTCCCTCTCTCTCCTCCTCCGGTCGTCCATGTCTCTCACTCCCCTCCCTCCAACGGCTGATCTCAGTGTTTCATGATCACCATAGTTGGGCCTAGAGAAATTAGACTCTAAATTTATCATTAGAGATACTAACTTGGGACAAACTACAAAAGTACATGATTTGAGTTAAACCAACTGCATATAAACTATAAGAATATCAACCACACAACTCTCATTAAGAAATCAATGATTCAACCAAACCTTGGTGGAAGTAAATGTTCCATACCAATATTGGCAATCAGATGATCTCACCTGAAAGCCAACCACCAGCACAGACAGTCAGACACCAGAATCTCCTCTCCCCAGTCAAGTGCTTTGGAAAATGCTGCAGATGTTGGTCTTTCACTTGTGGCAATAAGCAACAAAAGTTTTCAATTCAGATTAAGAATGATAAAGATGCAGTGTTAATAGATTTCCATATTCAACAATACAACAGCATCCAATACGTAAGAAGATGGTCAACGAAATTATAATTATTTATCCTTGGCAGCTAAAAAATCAACTTAACTTCTAAACATACCTTTTCTTGGCAACACTTTTTCAGTCACTCGGTTTTTTAGAGTTCTCCTCACTATTTTTTCCTCCATTTTTTGGTTTTTCACTAGATTACTTGGGTGGATATTGGGAGAGTTGACCAGGTTTTGAGTTCCATTCTAAACAGAATAAAAAACAAAAATCAGAAAAAAGAAAAAAGAAAACTAAGGGCTGCTTGAGGCTGCATTTCCAAACGACATCCAAAACTCCCAGTTCTATGTTAAACTTTCTCTCTCTTTCATTTTCAAAATACTCAATCTTAAAAGTACATAAATTTCACAGTTCAAATCGAAATGAGATAATTCTTGTGTCAAAATACTCACAACGACGAGACAAACAAAACAATATCCATTTTATATATTTTTTTCTGAATATATTTCAAATTTTTGTACTTTTCTCAATATCACATAACTTTTCCTTAAGTCTTCCCCCCAAACATACATTTCCAACCCAATCTCCAAAACACTGTCTCCAGATATCCTTCAAACAGGCCCTAAAAAAACTAAAAAAGGGGGAATTCTCTAAAATCATAACCAAATGGACTCAGTTTTTGTCTTCTTAAAATAAACTCAATTTTACTATTCACAATTTCAACTCTAACTTAAAAACTCAAACTTTAAAAGTTCATAACTTTACAAATACAAGTCCAAATGAGATTTTTTTTTTTTTTTTAAATTACATAGAACTTCGAGACGAACGAAATAAGATCCAAATTGATTTTTTTTTCTGACAAAATTTTCAAGTTTTTACGTTTTTTAACTCTAATCAACCAAACGCACAACTCAATTTTCAACTCAACTCCAACTCAATTTTTTCATCTCAAACGAGCACCCCAAACGCATGATCGTAGAAGGGGGTGGAGACTCAGATAGCCTATTCTCAGAGAGATGGAGAGGAGAGAGGACCAGCAGCTACCAATGGCCGCAACTGATCGCCGGGCGCCGCATGGAGAATGACAAAACCGTCATTTTCCGGCAGAGCAAACCGGGTCAACTCGCTAGGTGACCGGATCCTTCCCTTCCCACTGTATGATTTTCGGTCTGACAACATCATCACCTCCAATGTATATGACAAACTCCATATCAATTGATTTATTAAACCAATTTCTAGAAGTGGTATCATCTAATTTCAATTTTTAAGGTTGTCACTTTGGCAAATTTCTCATATATTACACACATGCATACACCAATATAGAGAAAGAATCAGCAAAACACAGTAGTCTCAGTGAAATCATCGGCTCTGCTACGATCAGAGAGAACCAAACTAGCCCTAATTTGCTCAGGTCTCCATGAGAGCAAAACCTCATTCGTATTCATGTCTTGAATAGATTTTTGCAATGAAAATAAACGAACCAAACCGACTCTAAGAATACCAAATGCACTTCAAACCTTAACTTGCTGATAGCAAAAAAGTTCTGGAGAGAGAGAATCGACGGCTCAGATTCGCCATTTCTCAGACAAAGCCACAAAGAGAGAGAGAGAGAGAGAGAGAGACGACGCTAAAGCTACCGTGGCTGCCCCCGACCACCGGCCGCCGCGTAGAAAGGGACAAAACCGTCCTTTTGCAGCAGGTCGACCGGGTCGACCCGCCGGCAACCGGATCCTCTGCTCTTCCCCCACACAATGCCCGAGATTTACAGCCTCAAAATATCATCACCGCCTCATCATGATTCATATATAATTCCTCTACATATACACACACATACATATTCTTTTTCTTTTTTTGGGGGGAGAGAGAGAGAGAGACCATGGATTCTGCTTACGATCAGAGAGAAGCAAAGCAGAAAAGGCAGCCATTGTTGCGGCAAAGAAAACGACCAAGCCCTAATCAGTTTGGATCTTCATGAGAGCAAAACATCAGAGAAACCCGTGGTCGTCACTTTCGAGCTTCACTTATAGCGCCTGAGCTCTTTGCACATTTTTCCAGTTTTGCCCTTAGAAGTGCCCGGTGTTGGGCGTTGTCGATGGTAGAATAGAGGACAGAATAGAAATAATGTACTACGCATCTCCATTAAAGATATGTGATAGGGTCATGTTTTCAATACTAGTCGAAATGGACAGGTAGAATACACAAATAATAAAATAAAAAATAATAATAATAATTTTCAAATTTTAAAAAATTAATTTTAATTTAAATTATCACTTGACATGTGTATCATCCGAAATAAATAAACAAAATAAATAAAGCAAAACAAAACAAAAAATTACAAAACTAATAAAAAATTTTTAATTTTTTTTAATTTTTTAATTTTTAAAAATTAATTTTTTATTTAAAAATGCTACAGAACAAACTTCGGACCCGTCACGTGATTGAATGAGAGGCTAGGATGAAATGCACTAAAATAATGCATTTTATCCTTTTAAATAAGGGTATTGATTCCATAGGAAAAAAAATGGTCAAATTTTAATATTTAATTAAGGGCTCATTTGATATAACATCTAGAGATAATATTTTAAAAATCTGATTGGAAATATGTGTTTGGGGGAAAAACTTTTGAAAAAGATATGTAATATAGAAAATAATGCAAAAATTTGAAATATGTTCGGAAAAAAAAATATATGCACAATTGTTCTTGTCTTGTTTCTCTCGTCATTACGAGTATTTTAACATAAAAATCATCTCATTCTGATTTTAAAATGAAAAAGTTATGGAATTTTAAAGTTTGAAGTTTTTGAAAATAAAATAAATGGAAAGTTTAATGTAGAGTTGGGATGAATCATTAATTGTGTCCGAAGTCGCTTGACTACATCAGTTGCATCAGTTTGATGCAAGTTCAAGCGACTTCGATAATCATTGATTTGTCTAAATTTAGAGAGAAATTTAACATTTATTCAGTTTAGGTTTAGCATCAAAACAACACTACATGGAGAACAATCTTTTGTACGGCCTGTTGGAGGCGTCATTTAGAAATGGTAAAACATTGATTTCTTTAAAACTTTCCATAGTGATTATCGAAGTTAGACAAATCCCATAATGATTATCGAAGTTGCTTGACTGCATCAGTTGATTGTGTCCGATTTCTACTAGGACAAGGGCTTGCTTTTCGTGGTGATGATAAATCAAAAAATTAGAGAAACCAAGGTAACTTTCTTGAGCTTTTGCAGTTTCTTGCTCATCACAATGATGATATCAAAGCTATTACATTAGAAAATGTTCCTGCAAATCTGAAATTGGCATCGCCTGATATTCAAAACGACATTGTAAGTGCTGCAGCGGCTAAAACCATTGGTGTTATTCTGAAAGATCTTGGTGATGTAATGTTTTCTATTTTTTTTTATGAATCATGGGATATCTCAGTAAAAGAGCAGACTGTTGTTGTTTTGCGTTATGTGGATAAGAATGGACGTGTGATCGAACTTTTTATAGGAATTGACATATTTCTAGTACCACGGCTTTCTCACTAGAGACTGCTATTGAAAAAATTGTTAGATAGACAAAAATCAAGCATTTCCAGAATATGAGGGCAAGTTATGATGGGGCAAGAAATATGGAAGGTGAATTCAATGGTCTCAAGACACTTATTCTGAAGGAAAATCCATCTGCATTTTATGTTTTTTGTTTTGCTCATCAATTTTAACTTACTCTTGTGGCTGTCGCAAAGAAACATATTCGAGTGGCATCACTTTTCAGCACGTTTACTAGTATAGTCAATGTTGTTGGAGCTTCATCAAAGCGTTGTCATATTCTTCCGGAAAAAAAAAAAAAAAAAAAAAAAGCCATAATTGATAAACCAGTCAAGAATGGTGAGATCTTAAGCGGACGAGGCCTAAATCACGAAGCCATACTTCAACCTCCCGGTGACACTCGTTGGGGTTCACATTATGGTACTTTACTTAGCTTGATAACCATGTTTTCACCTATAATTGACGTCCTAGAAATAATAGCAGATGATGGAGCATACTCTGAACAAAGATTGGAAGCCCATAATTTGTTAGAGTTGATGCTATCATTTGATTTCATAATCACTTTGCATTTGATGAAAACTTTGTTAGAAGTAACAAATGAATTGTCAAAAGCACTTCAACGTAAAGATCAAGATATTGTAAATGCCATGAAGTTTGAAAAAATTTGCAAGCAACGGTTACAAATGATGAGGGACGATGGATGGGATTCCTTTTTTGATCGTGTCTCTTATTTTTGTCGAAAGCATAGCATAGTGTTCCAAACATGGAAGACACGCTTGTAACCCGAGGCCGATCACAACATAAAGTACAAGAAGTCACAAATTTGCATCACTTTCGTGTGGAGTTATTTTATGTTGTCGTCGATATGCAAATTCAAGAGCTGAATGATCGTTTTAATGAGGAAAATACCAACTTGCTTCTTTGGCTCGCATGTTTAAGTCATTACGATTTATTCTCAGATTATGACAACAAAAAGTTGATCGAATTTGCTAAGTTTTATCCAGAATATTTTTCTGATATAGAGCTCAATTTACTTGAAGCACAACTTGAAACATAAATATTTGATGTGTTCTAGTGAGTAGTTCTTGGGATTAAAAACTATTGGTGGTCTTGCACAGAAATTGGTTGAGACAAGAAAAAATGATGTATATCCATTAGTTTATCGGCTTCTAACGTTAGCATTAATTTTTCCGGTTGCCACTGCTACTGTGGAGAGAGAAGCTATGAATTTTGTGAAGAATAGACTATGCAATAGAATGGGAGATCAATTTATGAATGACAATTCTTTTGTACATTGAGAAAGATATCTTCAATAGTATTGATAATGAAGATATTATATAACATTTTCAAGGAATGAAAACCTGTCGAGGACAATTATAATACATTAATGTTATTAATTTTTGTTATCTTCTGTTTCATTGATAGCCCGCACTGGCCTAAATTTCTAACTCCATCCCTGCTAGTTGGTAACCAACTAGTTACCCATTGATGGTCAATAACAAGTGGTTGGCAACCAACTTATTACCCATAAGCGGTTGTAGTTACCGGTCGGTAGAGCTGTAAATATGGGCCGGGTTAAGTAGACTACCCCGTTGCCTACACTTTTGGCCCGAGGGTGAGCTTGACCCTGCCTGTCATATGTTAGGCCCAGGCCCAACTCGGTGCAAGCATAAGGGTCAGACTGGGCGTTACCTTTGAGCCCGACTGGCCTAACTAGCCCAACAAATTTAGTTTGGTGTGGTAGGTCGCCCTAAGCTTGGTTTGTCCAAATTTTACTATTTATTCTTTTTTTTTAAAACAACATTTGTTTATCATTATGACAACATTATATTTAATGTAAATATTAAGATTTAAGATTATTAGAATATATGACTGTTTTTTTTTTTTTAATATGGTTGTGCTACGACTATATAATCATATTATTTAGTGATAATAGATTACTTTTCCTTCTTCTTTTTTTTCAAACATTTCATGGAATTTTTTTTCCTTATGTTGCTATTTGAAAGTTGGTATCATTTATTTTTCTTTCCTTCAGTTAATTATATTTCACTTTGCTCTACTCCTCATTTCCTAGTTCCATATCTATTTATCTCCTTTTTTTTTCTTTTTTTTCAAAATCCCGATTGCCGAGCCTGATTTTATGCCCACCAGGCTTGAGTTTTTTCATTTTTGGTTTTTTTTTTTGGAGGGGGGGGGGGGGGGGGGGGGGGGGGGGGGGGGACTCACCAAATAATCGAGTAGAACTCGGTTTGGTCAGTTTTTTCCCTTTTGCCTATTAGGGTTGGGCCGCCTGAATTTACAAGTCCACCGGTCAGTAACCAATGGGTTGCCCATCAGTGGTTGGTAACCAAATTGATTACCATTCTGATTATCAGCTGCTTACCTACTAGTGGCGGTGGTTACCGATTGGCAACTTGTCGGTAGTCGGTAATCAACTGTTTACCATTTGTTACCCGTTGGTGGTGGTAGTTATCAGTCGGTAACCAATGTGTTGTCTGTCAGTGGTCGATAACCAACTGATTACCTATCAACGGTGATGGTTATCGATCGGAAACCCACCGGTGGTCGGTAACCAACTGGTCACCATTTGATAACCCAGGTGGTTACATTAAGGATATCAATTAGTAGTTATAGTTGATATTTTAAAATAAATATTTATGAAGTTCGATAATGGCATTTCTTGCAAGAATTTTTTTACTGTGTTGCAAAAATCAATCCAAGGCATGACTTTATTTGCATTTTTCTAAAGTCCCCCAAAATCAGCTTAGTGGCAATGTGAGATTTGTGAACTCCTTTTGTCCCTTTTTTTTCCCCCTTGACTAGCTGGTGTAATTTTAGAACCCTACACCATATTCTTTGTGTCACTTAGTCATCTCTGCCTCCTAGTGGGTCAGCACCTTTCAAAAAAATGAGATTATACATTTAGTTTTTTTTTTTTTTTTGGAATATAGAAAGAAAAACACATTTATAACTGAAATAATAATAATAATAATAATAATGAAACTATTCCTAACCTTATATATTTTTTCAATTATATTACTAAATTTTATGAAACTTAAATGGAATTTATTTTGAATTTAATATGTTTTTATTTTTTTTCCTTAAATTTTTAATGAATATAATATGAGTATAATACCTCAATTTTCCCGACGGCACACCCACCTTAAGCGGGTATGAGGATAAAAAAGTATTGGGTATAAGGATGGGAGAAGCATACCCACCCTAATTCCATTCCATTACCATCCATAAATATAAATTTTTAAAAAAACATTTTCACTGATATCAATAACTTCTCTCGCATATCTGTGAAATGGGAGCATCGACATTTCCATTCTCATACTTGTTCACATGATCTCCTTTCACCTCTGTTGGTAATAAAATAGGTTACCTTCTAGCAACAAAAGCTTACGAGTTGGTACTTGTATTGAACAATTGAACAACAATTAATTACGGCCAGAAAAAGAATACATACTATCTCTTGTGGCCGACTCTGTGAAACATACGGCTTCCCTAAGAAAACACCCCCAATAGAAAGGAAAGCCAGAAAATAGTTGCGAACTTCATAAAGTAAGTATCAGAAAGTATAATGAGAGGAAATTTCACTGGAATTGCAGTCATTTGCTAGCAAATTGAAGTTCATTACCGTTATGGTTTACCACTTGTAAAGGTACATTGGTAAGTTGGAAAAGAGACGAAAATTTGGTCGAACTTTAAATCCGGATTCAGTCACCAAAATTAATGCCCACTATAAAAGGAACATAACAATGGCTTGAATTGGCTAACGATTTTTAAACCACACTGCATTACTTGAAGCGCACACTCTTTTAACAAGCCACCATTATAACTTCTAAGCACCTGCTGCTTCTTCCTAGTTAAAGACGACATCAACCCGCCATTTCCTCCGGCGACCACAATCAATCGGGCAACTGATGCACCCGCCGCAACAACTCGGTCAAGCGCTTTGGCAAATGCTGCAGATGCTGGTGGTGGCAACAATTGGCTTGCCTTCCCATTCACCTAAACTTCTTTCCCCACAAATGTGGGTGCCTTAATTGCCCCATCAATTATAAGAAAAACAGAATATGCTCATAGAAAATTATCCACTGATAGAGTTTGAAGGGATTTTTTTTCCCCCTCCCCTTCCTAGTCTTCTTACCAATGCCTTTAAAACTCAATTTAAAATATATATATATATATATAAATTTTTTAAAATACCAATATTTCAAAACAACTGGGTTCAAAGAGTTTTTTCCTGCACATAAATTAACCCATTCTTTGTTTGGGTTTCAACAAATATTAGAAGAGCTGACAATTTCGCAGTTGGGCAATACAAATACGAAAAATAATAAATAATAAATGAATAAAAATAAGAAAAAGAAATTTTATTTTACTTTTTAAAAAATAAAATTCTTCAAAATTATAGATAAAGGGTTAAGGGAAAGATGGGGTGGAGGCTCAGATTCGCCATTTCACAGACACAGAGAGAGAGAGAGAACGGACGCGCAGCTACCAATGGCTGCGACCGACCGCCGGCCGCCGCCCGGAGAAGGACAGAACCCTCATTTTCCGGCGGAGAAAACCGGGTCGACCCACCAGGGAACCGGATCCTTCCCTTCCCAGTGCCTGATTTTCAGTCTGAAAACATCATCAACGCCTCAAAATTAGGGTTTAGGATTCAGGGCATACGCCCATATATACACATACATACATATATACATATAAATATAGAGAGAGAGAGAGAGAGAGAGAATCGACAAAACACAGGGGTGTCAGTGCAATTCTTCCCCAATGTTTTTTTTTTTTTTTTTGGCAGATAAAGGGAGAGGAGGAACAGGAAATCATCGGTTCTGCTGCGATCAGAGAGACGCGTGTAAATAGGGCAGCCATTGTTAAGGAACGGCCAAACCCTAATTTGCTGGGTCTCCATGAGAGCAAAAGCCTCATTCTTAAACTAATGAGCCTCTCTGAATCCATAGCTCTTCCCTGGAGCTGCTTTTATTGCGCGTTTGAAGTCTTTGGATTTCTGTTTCCGTCTTTGCCACTGGAATGTCGTCTGGTCAAGGGGCATTGATGAGGGTAGAATTAGCAATTGTTGAAAGATTGTGGGGTTAATATCGTAAATATAAACGTGGGCTTAAATAATGCTTCTATTAGCCGGGGATGAAGGAAATCGATCCTCACGATGTTTGGTAGGAGATAATCTTTTATAAAAGAATGAGAATTTTAAGATTATCATATTTGTTATGAGGTTATCTTATTTTAAAATACCTGAAAATCTGAAATCCATGAGTTTCAGATACCCTTATAAAGGGATAATCTGAGGGGTGCTTGGTATGGGGTAATCTTTTATAAAGTAATTGGAATCTTAAGATTATTATGTTTGTTATGAGGTTATCTTATTTTAAGATATCTGGGAATCTCAAACCTATGAGTTTCAGATATCCTTATAAAAGGGTAATCTGAAACCCACATTCTCCCATAAGTTTCAGATTACCCTCTATCTAAATATTATGGTAATCTTAAAATTTAAATAATTTAGACATAATTATTCTTTTAACTTTTAATTTAAATAATTTATAGATTTAGAGAGATGAAAAAAAAAACCCTACGAGAACTACACACGTATATATAATATTTTCACCCAATCTCCATTTATTCATCGCACACCTCCTCCACCAAATAACCCAGCCTCTTCCTATCCATCTCACCTCCTCCACCCCATCAGGTACTTATTATTGTTCTTTCTTCACCGTCTTTTTTTTTTTTACTCTTTCCTTACGTTGTTGTTTTGTTTGTTTTTTCTTTTTTGTCTTTATTCTATAAACACACATAACACACACACACAGATTCTTTTTTGTTTTTTTTTTTTTACTAATACCTTTGACAATTCTTCTTTCCTAATACGTTTATATATATATATATATATATATACACAGTTTTCTTTTTTGTTCTTTTTCCTAATACGTTTATATATATATATAGAGATTGTTTTTTTTTTTTCTGTTTTTTTCTGTTCTTTTTCCTAATACGTATATATATCCTAGTACGTTTATATATATATATATATATATATATATATATTTTTTTTTCTGTTTTCTTTTTTGTTCTTTTTGCTAATACATTTATATATATATATATATATATACAGAGATTGTTTTTTTTCTGTTTTCTTTTTTGTTCTTTTTCCTAATACGTTTATATATATATATATATATACAGAGATTTTTTTTTTAATGATATGCTCAAGATTTTTTTATGGCTGCCAGTGAAGATTAATAATAAAAAAAATCATAAATCTTGAGTTTTTTTTGTTTTTGAACAAAAGATGAATATTGATGTAATGTCGTAAATTAACTTCCTAAATTTTATCTATGTTTTCTATTTCTTTCTGAATATGTCTAATTATAATTACAGATATGGATCGTGTTACTCCAATCAATATAAATTTAAGAGTTGTTGCTGCTCTTATTCAACATATACAGATATTAAATGATATATCAATGTTGTTTATGTTAATATTACTTGTATTGATCATTAGTAATAAGCATTTATTAAGAGCTAGTAGCCGTTGTAAATTAAGAAGTTTTTGTAGGAGTCAAATTCGTCAAATAAATTATCATACATTGATACACGAAAGTGACCTAGCATGTTTAGAGACCACTCGTATGGATAGGAAAGCATTTTCCAATTCTTTGTGGACTTCTTAGAACTCGTGGAAATTTGAGTGGGATCAAGAATATAAATATCAAGGAGATGGTAGCTATGTTTCTTCATATTTTATCACATGATCTAAAAAATAGAATGGTGAAACGTCTATATGCACGTTCTGGTGAAACAATTAGTAGGCATTTTAATGCTGTGCTAAATGCGGTTTTACGACTTCATGAGCTCTTACTTAAAAAACCAGAACCAATCCCAGAAAATTCAACGGATGAAAGATGGAAGTGGTTTAAGTTGACTATTAAACTCTTATATAAGTTATAATTTTTTATACAAAATTATGTCTTAGATGTTAACTTGAATTTTCGTTTGCCATAGAACTGCTTAGGAGCACTAGATGGAACGTACATCAAGGTCAATGTGCCTACAGTAGAAAGACCAAAGTACAGATCTAGAAAGAATGAGATTACTACTAATGTGTTAGGAGTGTGTTCACCATACATGCAATTTATTTATGTGTTGCCTGGATGGGAGGGTTCTGCAGCTGACTCAAGAGTCATACGGGATGCAATTTCTAGGCTAACTGGATTGAAAGTTCCACAAGGTAAATTTATTACCTTATTGATATAGAAAAATTATCAAATTGTGCAAGATCTTAATTAGTATATCATATATGCAGGCAATTACTTCTTGTGTGATGCTGGATATCCTAATGGTGAAGGCTTTTTGACACCATATAGAGGGCAACGATATCATTTAAACGATTGGGAGTTTCCCCCTAAAACTCCTGAAGACTTTTTTAATATGAAACATTCATCCTGTAGGAATATAATTGAGAGGGCATTTGGACTTTTAAAGGGTCGGTGGGCAATTTTAAGAGGAAAGTCATATTATCCAGTCAAAATACAATGTAGGATTATTGCAGCATACTGCCTTCTTCACAATTTCATTCGAAGGGAGATGCATGTAGATCTTTTCGAACAAAATTTTCAAATAGAATCCATTGAAGATGACAATGATGATGAGGAGGAGGAAGTGTCTGAGCATTATACTCATATAGCAACATCTACTGCTTGGAGTGCTTGGCGAGATAATTTAGCTAGAGAGATGTTTAATCAATGGAGAAGAAATCGACATGCATAATTGATTAGTTTATGTTATTGGTCGTAAAGTTAGTTATTTAGTTATATGTAAGATTTCGATTGAGTTGTTAAAGATAAATCGACATGCATAGTTGATTAGTTTATGTTATTATAAATTATAATTTATTTGCCTCTTTCTTTCTTGCTACATTACTTATGTGTGTTAGTAACAGATGGATTCTAGTGAGAACACTTCATCATCTAGTGTTTCAAAACATCAATGGACTTCAGCTGAAGATGCAAAGTTGGTTGAGTGCTTGTTGGATATCACTACAAGTGGGAAGTGGAAAGCAGAGACAGGTTCATTCAAGCCGGGCTACTTGCAAAAGTTGGAGAAAATGATGAATGAAAAGCTTCATGGATGTGGAATTAGAGCACAACCGCATATTGATTCTCGTGTGAAGGTGTGGAAAAAACAATATTATGCCATCTCTGAAATGTTGGGGCCAAATGCTAGTGGCTTTGGTTGGAACGATGTGGATAAGTGTGTCACTGCTGAAAAAGATGTCTTCGATGAATGGGTTAAGGTTAGTTGAATACTTAATCATTTGAATCATAAATGTTTCTTTAAAAATTTATAAGTCTATGATTTTGAAATGTGTATTTATTGTTTGTAGAGTCACCCTACAGCAAAGGGTTTAAGGAATAAACCTTTTCGATATTATGAGGAGTTATCTGTTGTATTCGGAAAAGATCATGCTAATGGGCATGGTGCAAGGGGGGTGGGCGATATGATTGATGATATAGATATAGAAGTTCTGAATGGTAAAACAAACTCGGTTGAAGAAGAAAACGATAACGAGCAAGAGCCTGAGAATGATACCCAGACAGACACACTATCACCCCCGGTGCAAAAAGACAAAAAGAGGAAAAGGAAATCTAAGTTTGAAGATAGTTTGGCTGAAACCTTAACTGAAACAATTAGTAAATTCTCGGATATGTATGCACTTTCTGCTGATAATATGAGTAAAATTGCTAATTGCTTTCAGAATGAGGCTGAATCACATACACGGAGGATGAATGTATTTGCTGAGTTGAAAAAGATCGATGGATTGACACAGGAACAAGTTTTGCAAGCCGGTCAAATTCTTGTCGAAAGTCATGACAAGACCAACTTCTTCTATACTTTGGATGATGAATATAAGTTAGGTTACATTCTCATGTTATTAGGATGATGAAATAGAAAGAGAAATAAGGCAATTAGACTTTTTTCTTTTGGCACTTTCGTTTGCTACCCGTGAACTAGTAATTTTAGCCAATTAGTTTTATTTATTTAATTATCTGTTATAATTTGAATTTAAATAAGATTGGAATTAGAACCAAGGAATTGTTATTTAATTTTTTTTGTTATTTTGTTAATCAAATCTCTTTAAGAGTTCTCTCAATTTGTCATATATATATTTTCATGTATTCTTAAAGAATCAACAAATTTGTGTTTTAAGATGAGCATTTTAATTCTACTAATTCTTGAATTACAATTTTTATTTGTGTTGTTACAATTTGATTTGGCCGAATCATAAAGTTATGTTATTGTCCTTATATTTGTAATTAATTGTTATTGAAAGTATATATTAATTTAGTAAAGGATAATTTTGTCATTTATTAAGAAAAAACAACATTCATGTTCACAACCAAACATAGTAATTTAATATTCCCAGGAATCTTATTAAAATTATTCATGTGCAAACCAAACACTATAATCTAATATTCCCAGGAATTTGATTACTTTAAAAAGATTGACAGATATCTGATTACATTTGATTACCCCATACCAAACACCCGGCTGAGTGGACTAAAGCGTCGGATTGCTAATCCGTTGTACGAGTTTTTCGTACCGAGGGTTCGAATCCCTCTCTTTCCGTTTTCGTCAATAACTTTTTGTTTCCTTTCAAATTTTCGTGAGTTAGTTCTTTATTTAAGTTTTTTTAGTTATTTTATAATAGTTAAGATTATATAGTTAAAAATGTGAAGTAGCTAAAATCCTACTAAGAACATTTCAAAATCAAGTAAAAAAAAAAACCTTATTTATTTTTATTCTTCACATCCAGGATTACGTCCCGGATCATTAGACAGAAATCCGAAGATGAATAGAGAGACAAAGAATATTACTATCGTGTAAACAAATAGTTTTAGAGTAAGCATTACACAATCTCCAAGAATTATTTTTTTAGGAAAAAAGAGAATAAATTCTCTATTTGTATATTTGTATTTTATACCGCATATCCTAGTATGTATGTTTCTATTTTTATTTTGACACCAATAAATAAACTAAAGCTCTTTTGATTTGAGATGAGAAATAGAAAAGAATTTTCAAAAAATTCATTTATAATATTTTTTTTTCATATAAATAAAGTGTATTTTTTCATTACCAAAAGTATTCTTTCATACCCACAAATTGTGTAAGACTCCAAGAGGTTTTGCAATAGAAAAAGTCAGAATAAGGAAGTGAAACGTGGTGATCCCGATTTATTATGGTTATACCAGAATTTCAATATTTGACTCGAGGTTTCACAGATACTTTAAGACTTATCTGATCTTATCAATTGGTAAAAAAAAATTTTGAATAAATCAGCAATTTGTCTAGGACAGTATTAAAAATCTCATCGAAAACTTACAGCAGCTTGCCAAACAAAAGCTAAGAGAAAAAATAGCATAGGTATTACTGGCATAACATCTACGATTGGATTGAAAAAAGCATAGGCCTCAGGCAATTTGGCGATGAAAAAACTACTTGAATAAAGGACAAAATTAAGACAGATACAGATCAAACTAAATATATTAAGCATAAAAACCATTTTGTTCTTGAGGATAATTGTATTTATTTTGATTGAGTTATTAATAAGTTGAGTTATTGATAGAAGGGAAAATTAATAAAAATAAATTAGATAGACCAAAAGAACTTCTTTGATTTGAACTCGTCCAATCAAAACTCCTTCAACTCTCAAATCAAAAGTGAATAGAATAAATCATACTTTCATACAATATCTTAATTGAATTAGATGTAATGATCAATAAATTCATCAGTTTAATTCTATATCTACACATAGCACAATTCTATCAAGAATCTAATTTATTTTATAGATATTTAAGATATTTAGACTGAAGTTGACGAACAACCAATAACAATATTAGTGTTTATTAGTGTCAAGTATAAATGTAAATGGGGCGTAGCCAAGTGGTAAGGCAACGGATTTTGGTCCCGTTATTCGGAGGTTCGAATCCTTCCGTCCCAGAGCATATTCGTCCACATATCCAAAACAGTATGATAATATCATATACTTAACCCATATGAATCATAGAATATTTGATATATAATATATATATTATATCAGAATAAAGGTTACTTTTTTGAAGCTATAAAATTGAAAAAAAAAAAATTGAATTCTTATTCTCAATGAGTCTTCTCTGAATCATATCTTTTTCACAAATTGAATCGAATTCAAAAAACATGCAGATGTAATAGAATCTATTTGTGATCTATAAATATTAAATATAGAATAGCTAGAATCTCTTTCAGTAACAATAGTTTAGTCTAGCTGATACATACATAGATTCCATAGTTTTTTATTTCGATTCTTTTTTTTTTCAATCAGTATGAAAAAAAAAAAATATATATATATATATATAGCAACCTAAATCTTCTTTTACATCATTCTTTATCCACTATTTCATTAAAAAAAAGAAATTGGATTTTTTAATCATTGATGATTTAATACAAATCTGGATTTATCTTTCTCGTATGATGATAAAATGCAATGTGGTCTTACTATAAACTATAAACTATAAAATCTTATTCAAATAATAATATGGAGGTCAGAAAATTTTCAATCAATTAGATTAAATTGATGATTTCTTAGGAGTTCTTAGTACTCGAAGAAGTGTGAAATTGATGAATTTATCCTATCAGGTTACTTGAAGATCCAGATTCAAAGAGAACTTATTTATTTATTTGAATTTTATTCGTGTTATTTTTATTTATAATTAGTATTTATACTATTTTAAAATATTATAGATTTATATATTTTAATATTTATAAATATATGTTTCTGGGGTTAATGCTTAGACTTCTTCAGAAACTCTATTTCATATAGAAGGAAAAAAAAATAAAGTATAGATTACTAGGTATTGATTGAACCAATGACTATTCATAATTCCATAATGGAATTAATTACATACTGGTTCCAAACTAAAGGAATGTTATGGTAAAACTTCGTTTAAAACGATGTGGTAGAAGGCAACGTGCGATTTGAAGGATACGATCCACTGTGGATTCTTACATCCACCACTTTTTATTATTGTATTAGAAATGAAAGTGCTTTTGGCTCGATATCATTTGTGTTCACTAGAACTCTCATTTTGGGGGGGGGGGGGGGGGTTGTAATATAAACCGTATCATACATGATGGAGCTCGAGCAGAACGTATTGATTCATTTTTCGGAGGCAAGAATCCATGGTTAGTATTAATTAATAAATTGAGACAACTTTGTAAGTCTATTTTTGATATAGAAATCTAAAGGATCAAATTCAAGTAAGTTTCAAATTCAAAAGTAAAATCTTTTGGAATTGGTAAAATCCTTTCGCTCAAATCAAAAGTGTATTACACAAGAATCAACCATTCATATGATTGTTTGATAGAAAGAAATCACAAAAAATGGTGTGTTGCTGTCATTTTGAAACGATTAACTATCACCGAAGTAATATCTAAACCTAATGATTCAAGGCAAAGATAAAGGATCCTAGAACAAGGAAATACCGTTTTCAATTGTCTTAACAACTAGAACTAGATTAAATCAAAATAGATTCGAAAGGAGACAGATAAAAAAGGGATTAGAGACTGCTCAATAATCAATAAATGAAATACTTAAAAGGTTTTCTTTGCAAGTTATACAACTTGAGTTATGAGAGTGCAAATTACAAATATGAAAATCCTTTTTTGTTGGGTAAAGAGTAAGTAACAAGTATTTAGTCTAATTGATTTGATGATTTTATGGATCTATTTGCCATAAACCCACCTCCTCCCATAGGTTTCAGATTATCCCTATCTAAATATCATGGTAATCTTAAAATTTAAATAATTTAGACATAATTATTTTTTTAACTTTTAATTTAAATAATTTATAGATTTAAAGAGATGAAAAAAAAAAAAAAACCTACGAGAACTACACACATATATATAATATTTTCACCCAATCTCCCTTTATTCATCGCGCACCTCCTCCACCAAATAACCCAGCCTCTTCCTATCCATCTCACCTCCTCCACCCCATCAGGTACTTATTATTGTTCTTTCTTCACCGTCTTTTTTTTTTTTTTTCTTTTTCCCTCTTTCCTTACGTTGTTGTTTTGTTTTGTTTTTTCCTTTTTGTCTTTATTCTATAACACACACACAAACACAGATTCTTTTTTGTTTTTTTTCCCTAATACCTTTGACAATCCTTCTTTCCTAATACGTTTATATATATATATATATATACAGAGATTTTTTTTTCTGTTTTCTTTTTTGTTCTTTTTCCTAATACTTTTATATATATAGATTGTTTTTTTTTTTTTTCTGTTCTTTTTCCTAATACGTATATATATCCTAGTACGTTTATATATATATATAGAGATTGTTTTTTTTTTTTTTCTGTTTTCTTTTTGTTCTTTTTGCTAATACATTTATATATATATATATATAGATTGTTTTTTTTTCTGTTTTCTTTTTTGTTCTTTTTCCATATATATACAGAGATTGTTTTTTTTTCTGTTTTCTTTTTTGTTCTTTTTTCCTAATACGTTTATATATATATATATATATATATATATATAGAGATTGTTTTTTTTAATGATATGCTCAAGATTTTTTTATGGCTGCGAGTGAAGATTAATAATAAAAAAATCATAAATCTTGAGTTTTTTGTTTTTGAACAAAAGATGAATATTGATGTAATGTCGTAAATTAACTTCCTAAATTTTATCTATGTTTTCTATTTCTTTCTGAATATGTCTAATTATAATTACAGATATGGATCGTGTTACTCCAATCAATATAAATTTAAAAGTTATTGCTGCTCTTATTCAACATATACAGATATTAAATGATATATCAATGTTGTTTATGTTAATATTACTTGTATTGATCATTAGTAAGAAGCATTTATTAAGAGCTAGTAATCGTTGTAAATTAAAAAGTTTTTGTAGGAGTCAAATTCGTCAAATAAATTATCATACATTGATACACGAAAGTGACCTAGCATGTTATGTTATTGTCCTTATATTTTTAATTAATTGTTATTTAAAGTATATATTAATTTAGTAAAGGATAATTTTGTCATTTATTAAGAAAAAGCAACATTCATGTTCACAACCAAACATAGTAATTTAACATTCCCAGAAATCTTACTAAAATTATTTATATACAAACCAAATACTATAATCTAATATTCCCAGGAATTTGATTACTTTAAAAAGATTGACAGATATCTGATTACATTTTATTACCCCATACCAAACATCCAGCTGGCTAGCTTAGTGCTTCGAGGGTAGTGGAGGCTGACATAAGTGCTTACGTTTTTGTGGAGCTGACGTAAGGGCTTACATAGGGCGGCTGGATATGTTATGACTGATGTATTGGGGTCTGCTGACGTTACTGGTGATGTCTTCTTGTGTTTCTCTCCTTTTTCATTTTGGCAACTCGATCCATTATATCAAGAGCTTCGATTTCATCAATGGTTCTGAGAATTTCTTCTCTGATCTCTCGATCTTCTCAGTCTTCATCAGTGAACCAGAGTTGCTGAGTATCTGGTCTTGGGATTGTATGAGTTTCTGGGGGAGTGAGATCGTAACGAATCTTGCAGCTCTGTGTGATCTCTGGAGGTGATTCAGAAATTCCTAGTTTGGCTAGGCCTTCTGTCTGGAATCTGCGGGAGTCTTCCCATGGTTTCTGGGAGAACTCGTATGGATCATCTGCAAATTGTCTAAACTGGAACTCTTCTTCAAAGGATGGTCCTTCTGACTGGAACTAGATAGTCTGGCTTGCTTCAAGAGTTGATCCTGATGATGTTTCCTGTTTGGATAACGAAGCTTCTGGGTTATTTACTTCATCCAGAATCTTTTTTATCTTCTTGGTATATTCTGTAGGAAAGTTTTCCCATGGGGCATCTTCTTCTGGCTTGGGCCAACATTTGTCTGGAATGATCTGGTTCTTAATGAACAGGGCCTTTTCGATCTGTCTGAGTTGTGGATTTTTGAGAGAAAGGGGCCATTCTTGAGAACCGTAGACTTCGATGCGAGGGGCAAAATCTGTATCTTTCTTCCCTATCTTTTTGCAGTAAAGACTGATGAGGAAGATGGAATAACACTGGTTTATGGCCTGAGCTGGGATTGTTTCAAGGTGTTGATACCTTGTTTTAAATTTATCCTATTCCTGGGATAGGTATTCTTCCCAGATACTTAGGGGGGCAAACCATGACAGGGGGTTCATCTGTGACTTATATGGTCCATGGAAGTCTGGGTGATATTTGAAACTTCTGATAGAAGTACGGAGAGGTACAATATTGACTTCTATGGTGATGGTGAAGAAGCTGACTAGATACTAAAAGAAATGTGACATTGGTAATGACATATACCATGCTTCTCGGAGAGGAAAAATCCTGACAAAAGGATATGTGAGATGGAAAGTGAGGTCTTGAATCATTTGTTCTCCATATATCCTAATGAGGGTTTTATGGATAAGTTGAGCTTGTTCGATGGCTTTTTGTTTTCGATTCTTAGAGAGAGTTATTTTTGTAGCATCTTTTGGGAAACTAGGAGGGAAGATTACTACAAGGTTTGATGAGGAGGAAGATGAAGAGGCCATTAGATCTGGTGTTTTGATTATAGTGAAGATGAGTGTGATGGTTTGATTTTTGAGAGTGAGGATATTTATAGATGGCCGGGAGAGGAAGTCAGGGATGATATTGTCTTTTCTTTTAATATGAGAAATATCAAAGGAATACTGTGAAAACCATGCGGCTAGTCTAAGGAGTTGAGCATTTACCGTTTTATTAGGTTTGAACTTTAGCATACCTTTTGAGACGGCAAAGTCTGTCTCGACTAGAAAGTGATGTCCAATCAGGGGGAACTCGAACTTCTGAATTCCTTGCTTTATATCGAGGAGTTCTTTGAATGTGGAATGATGGAAAAGTTGTGAGTCTTTGAACGTTCCACTCTTGTATCTGCATATATGTCTTTTTCCCTGTTAATCTTTTTCATAAAGTACTACTCCCCAATGCTTGTGGCTTACATCTGTCTGAAGTATTCTTTTTCCTGTTGATGGAATCTTCAGAGGTCGCAAGGCCTTCATCGTGTTCTTGAGCTATTGAACTGCTTCTGTATGGACTGTGGACAAGGCTGGAGGATCCTTCTTGAGAATCTGTTTAGGGGGGCTGTGTATTGGGCCATCTGTGAAACAAAATCTCTGAGATAATTGACTATCCTGAGAAACTGTTGGACCTGGACTTTGGTGAGTTCATCTGGAAACTTGATCAATTCTTGGGCTACATGAGGTTGAGGCTCATATCGTCCGTCAGTAAGAGTCATTTCCAAAAATTCAATTTTGGGCTATCCAAGTATCATCTTCTTTTCAGCAAGCATTACACCATGTTTTTTTATAATGGACTCGAATTAGGTCAAGAGGTTTAAATGGGCCTCCTGTGTTGGTGAGAACAGAAGAATGTCATCTAAGTAGATGAGGGCCTGATTGAGGATTGGGCCGTAGACTCGGGTCATTGCCTTCTGGAACTGTGATGGAGCTGTTTTGAGGCCGAATAACATAACAGTCTACTAGAAATGGTGATTGGGTATGGAGAAGGCTGTTTTGGGCTTATCTTCTGGTTTTATTCCTAATTGCCAGGAGCCTGCTTTCAAATCAAACTTTAAAAATATCTTGGCGTTCGACAGATTTGAAAACAAGATGTTTCTGTTAGGTAATAGGAACTTATCATCAGCCAGAAAATGATTGAGAGGTTGATAGTTGATTACCAATCTTTGTTTACGTCGAATCTGTTCTGAGCATTTATTGACGTAGAACGCATGACATGTTGGGATCTAAATGTGCCATAAGGATAGAAATCAATGTTAGGGATTTTCTGTAAATATGACATTTTAATATTAATAAGAGGAGGTTATTCATATTTAATAAGTTGTGTGCTATTTACTTTCATTTGTTGATTGTATGTTTGAGCAAACTTAAAATACTCCTTTGACTGTTGGTAATATATCGGATTACCATATGTATACGGGGTATACATAGAAAACATGGTAATTTGATAACAGTCAAAATAAATAGTCCACAATCGATGGAATAAGATTTGGGGATCTTATTTATGATAAGATTGTAAAGGTTGCCTACTTCCTTGGAGGGATGGTTTGTCTTGACCATCGAATAGGTTCCGAGTGGAAACTTTAATGTATACCAGTATTGAGGTATGACATTAAATTGGACCTAAAGTGTTAATTAATTCGGTTTAATAATTCCGTTTATAAGAATCAATGATGCTTTGATTATCATCCTATATTAATCTTAATCCTGAAATGATTACTTGAGTTCGTATCCATGACTTATGTACTTTAATGCATTACAGGTGAGACACTGTTAATTTATGGTCAATATACTTGTGTTTTGGGTGCATGACTTATGGATGGAGAAATCAAGATTCATAGATATGGAATCCATAGCTATCTTAACGATAGTACATGTTATCTACTTAAAGGCATTATTCGGTGATTGAAAGATAGTATAACAAGATCTTGGCCATCGGTTTACTTTATGTTCTCTGATAGTTTACTAATTGTATGGTTTTACAATTGGTGGTTCTTTCAATGGAGAATAATGGAACTTTAAGTTAAAATGATTGAAAAGGTAAAACGGAAAAAGTCCTTAATTCAATCATGGATAACATATGGGGATTAAGCAAGTGATGAATAAATCATGGAAGAAGCACTGCGTGAGAGAGCTTTCGTAATACGATATGTAAATAGGAGTTCAGCTTCAAACTTTTAGTGGAATAGTTTTGAAGTTGATAATTGATGAATAATTAATCTGGGATTAATTTTTCACAATTATAGGATCCTCTTTACATATTTCCATCGGGTCCCTCTACTAGCTCATATAGTTCTATATAGTGTCTTGGAATTTGTTCCTAATGAGATCGTTAAATTTAAATGGAATTTTATAATGTCTATTAAGACATGATACTCTCTAACATGCAATTCGAAAAAGGATTGGACATGTAGGATTGGTGTAGACAAATAATATGATTTGTCAACATGTGATTGGTTAATTTGAATTTTGAAATTAAGATTGTGTTTGAATTATTTAATTTTAGAAAATAAAGTTTTTCCCTCCTAATCTAAATATAGTGTATAGTTTTTAGATAGGTGGAGATAAGAAAATTTTATTTCAAAATTATTCAAATATATTCCTAACATTAAATTATTAATTGATTTAAATAATAGGAGATTATTTGATGGATTTTTTTCTTTAAATTGTTGTGCACGGTTTTGAGAAGAAAAAAAATTTAAATATTCCATTTATTTAAATTAATAAATATGGTTGATGTTTGAGGAAAAATATTTAATTCAAACAAGTGAATCTTATTTAAATTCAAAAATGTTTAAAAGTAATTTGAATCTAGATAGGACTAGGATCTTTTCACTAGTCTAGATTCTTGATTTAAAATTTGAACCACCAATATAGATTTATCCTTTAGTGGCCGAAAATTTGGAGGAGATTCTCTCCTTGGAAAAACGTTTTTAGGTTCAATGAATCTAGCCCTAAAATTGTATGATCTTTTGATTCAAAATTTATCCAGAAAAATAATTATTAATTATTTTTTAAGAAGGAATTAAATTTTGAAAAGGATTAGACTTCTATATAAAGGCTAGGAATTCTTGAGAAACTAATTTTTTGTATTTTTCAAGGAGAAAAACATTTTTTGAGAGAGAAACAAAATAATTTGGGTTTCTTCCACTTCATAAAATTCGGCCATACTCTTGAGAAAGAAAAAGAGAGAAAATTCCATTGAATCAAAACCGTGAGGAAGGTTAAACCGAGTGATAATTTTCATCGGAGGTTAACCGGTTCCTGTTTTGTAGTTTTGAAGAAAGAAGTTGGATCATATTCTTAACGAGGAACATCGGAATTGAGAAGGAGGGATCTAGACTTCGGAAAGCATTACCGGTCGCTTGGATTCATAGAACGTGTGCACACACACAATCTGAGACGTGGAACTTAAGAATAGTAGAGAAGACACGTTAGTCAAACGCTCTAGTGATTCCAGAATCCGAGAAATAAGGTACACTTGATCATGAATTTAATTTATTATTATATGCATCATGAGATTCTTTTCGGAAACGGCATAAAATTTTAAAACTTCCACTGCGCCGTAACTCTGATATTTGATCCGTTTTTTCCAATAATTAGTATCAGAGCCTACTCATGATTATGCATATAATATAAATTATGATCAAATAAATTTCTCTCTATGCATTAATGAAATATTTTAGAGAGTTGACACTCTAGGCTTTATTTTGTGTATGTTAAATATATTATGAATGGATGTATGAATGAATGAATGCTTTATATTATTTTTATAATATATGATGCTTGTTCAATTTTGCCGGTCACGATTTCATAGAGGTTAGAATTTGTATATAGGTTTTTCAAGTGTAATAGATGCGGTATATTATCACCGCTAGATCATTCTTTCAATTCCTAGAATTTTTGTAAGCCGGAAACGGCATAGGAATTTTTTTGTAAAATTCGGGCTACAATGGATTCGAGAAGATTGAAGATGAACGAAAGTATGAAAATTTTCAAAGGATGTGATTTTATATATTTTTTTTGTTAATTTTTAATTAAAAAACGTTTTTTTAAAAAAATCACAGAATTTTTATGAAAATTTAATTTTTCAATGATATGTGATCTTGATAATTTGGAAATCAAAATTAAAAATTTAAATTTAAATTTAATGGATATTATTATAAATTTTAAAATTCTAATATTTAAATTTGAAATTTTTTGAATTTTAAAATTTAAATATCCGAATTTTTATTTAAATTTTAATAGTTTGTAATTTTGATTAAAATTAAAAATCACATATAATCTTTTTTTAAATTTGAATTTTAAATTTAAATTGAAAAAGATGTGACATTGGAGAAGGAAGACACATTGAAAAAGGATACAAGGTATGGATCTACAAATGAAGGCCGATATATGTTTCGGTTAATTTTTGTAAATTTTGTAATTTTCTTTTCTCTAGGATAAAATCATGATCCGTGGATATTTACATATTTTACAAACCATGGATGATGTGTTGCTAAATAAATATGTTATATTATTTCGTGATGTATTGATAACATGCCATATAAACTAGGGAGTGCCACTCAATATGTGACGACCCGCCTTGCACAGGCCGTCACTACTTGACTTACTTAACTTACTTGATCTTAAACTTGTTTTATCCCATTTTTCATCATGAAAATAGTGGGGATTTTTTTTTTTTTTTTAATAGCGGAAGCATTATACTTAGAAAATATTTACATACACTCATACACAAATAAAATAACTGTTTGTTTTCTCAAAATAGATATATTAATTAAATCCTTTTGAGTTGTGAATCCCAACCCGTTCATCATTTCACCGCCGCCGGCTTTACCCGCCACCATGCAGTCAATTCAAGACAGGCTGTTTACCTACAGCATAAACTTCAAACAATGAGCGAAAGCTCAGCAAGTACAACTCCTATACCGCAAACCAAATACACGAAACATACATGACCTTTTTCATGAAATCATAAACATAGCATCGTATCATCTTAAACATGAAAACATATCATGGCATCGTATCATCGATTTCTTCATCTTATACATGAAAACATAACATAGCATCATATCATCGATTTCTTCATCTTAAACATGAAATTCTGTCGTGAAATGCATGAACCGTTTATGTCCAATTATGCTTGCTTTCTTGTATCACACTTTATCTTGTTGATTTTTACTTGTGGGCCCGTTAACTTGTTGTGTATGTACCCGGCGCGCAGCTTAAGGAACTTACCTAAGCTTTCGACCCGATCGTCATCAGGGGGCACAACACTGGCTCTTGTGGCCTTTTCTCAAACATTCTGTTTGTAAGTCTTTCTTGACATCTTTTCACTTGGTAGATTAGTGAGCATACTTATATGATGTCTCCTAATCTCATGTTTTATCAATGCATAGACAGTCGTACCTTTTTCACGTAAGCATGATAACAATACTTAAACATTCATCGTACAGTAAACATATTGCAACCATCGAGCAAATCATCAAATAACACTTAAACAGTGTAAAGCAAACATGTTAAGAAAACATACAACTTTAGCCTATGCTGTAGGCGGCGTTGTACTTACTTTATCTTTGTTGTTCGCGTGATCGACTTTCCTTTCCCGAGCACGCTCGCAGATCACCTCCTGCCCATGGACGTTTATACGTGAGGTCTCTATTCTAAAATCGTTTAATGTCGGATTAAACCAACATAAATATTTTTCGGTTATAAGACCCTCTTCTAACACAAGCAAACGGGTCACACAGCGTAACCCACAACGGAAATGTTAATTAAGGGTTCATGTAGAGGATTATAATCTTAACTTAAACCTCAATCCGTATAGTTAATTCTGGGCTTGGGCAAGGCCCTAGTAACTCGAAATAATTTTTCGGCTACTAAAGCAGTATCTTTTTCATTTTAATCTTGAAAACCTTGAACTTGTTTAAGATGTCATTTTTCTTGTTTATTTACGTAAGTTTGGTGAATAGCACCCAAACTTGTCTTGAAAATTACAAAACACTTGAAAACATTTCTATAAAACATTAGGGGATCGAAAACCGCCTTTGGAACGGTTTTCGGGTTTGAAAATGATGTTTGCAAGTAAAAAAAACGTTTTTCCTAGTCATTGGTCTAGAGAATCCCGTGCATGAGATTTTGCTCACTGCGCGGATTTTGTTTGAAAATTCATAACTTAAAATGTAAAACGAATTTGGAAACACTTTCTTCATGAAAGTTATAGCTAACAAAAAGATCTAAAACTTTCATGTTTTGAACATTTTCTGATTCTGGCTCAGTTAATACCAGTTTTTGTTTGAACATATGTGAATCGCTGGAACCTGATCACCCTGACCAGTTCTCGGTTTTTCTTCAAAACAAAGGCCATTGAAGCCTTATTTTTAAAATCTGTCCGCGTTGCCCCTAGGAAATACCCTAACGAACAACTTTCATGTTTTAAGTTTTTATCCATTCGGCCTCTAAGGACCTGTAAATCCTACTTTTCCGAGCTGCCGGGTGTTGGACCCGAGAGCAGTTTTGGTGTTAGTCCAAATTTTACGTCCCTATACGTTGCTCTAGCTCGACCGCCCAATGCGGGACCCTATAACACATGCACGTCTTCAAACGTCCCTCATACACATAAAATTTTAAATCCCGTGCTTCGGATTCAACTCAAGACCGAGACCCCCCTTTGGTCCACGGTTTTGAGAGGAAAACACACATACAACAAAACTCAACCAAACATCATACAAACCCTAGAACATGCATCTAAAAATTTGATAAACACAATAGAGGCATGAAACCCTTAAATATAAACCCTAGCATGCATCTCTAGCACACAAAAATCATAGAGCATTACTCCAACCAAACATGCAAAATAATCACTTCAAAAACCTAAATCAAGCATAAAAATATAACCTAAGCTATTTAGGGCCAAAACCGAAAATTATGAGCTCAAGCTCTTACAACTTTTGTGCTTGAAATACATGGTAAAATCCTTGAGAAAATGAACCAAAAATTTAAACCAAGAACTAGAGCAAGGTTCGGATTTTTTTACCTCAAAGAAATCCGGTTGTTCCTAGCTTGATCCTAATCGAAATTTTGTCTCCAATGTGCACGGTTTGGACCTCAAAAATGGTCACAAAAATTTTGTTAACTTCCTCTCCCAACCAACCTTAGAAAAGAGAAGAGAAATGCCCAAAATCTTACCTTTGAACTCACCAAAAACCGAGGCTTTAGGGAGGTTCTTCACCACTTTTTTTTTTGGCTTGATCTTTCTTGGTTTTTCTTAGCTCTCTCTCTCTCTCTCTCTCTCTTTCTCTCTCTCTCGGATTTCTTGGAGTGAAATGCCGAATGGTATGGCTGAACATGGGGTTAAGGGCTGCTGAACTTTGGGGTTTGAAATCCCTACAAATAGTGTCTCTAGCTAGGGAAAATCCTAGGCTTTCTTTTCCAAGGCAAATTTGGTTCAAAACTTGCTAATTGGTCCTCCAATTTTTGCAAGCTATTGCTCACAAGGACATGAGTGGCCGGCTGCTAGAGGGGAAGAAATGGAAGAGTGGTTGACAACCCATAGATGAGGTGTCACAAGCTCATTGGTCCATGTGTGTGGAGGATTAAATCCTAACTTAGCTTAATTGTGATGTAATTAAGCTTAAAGGCTTGTTTGGTTCAATCTTTTTGAAAAATTGTGTAATTTCAACACATTGCAATAAATTTTAATACTGAGTTACTTAAATACTCAGTATCGAAATTTACATTGCATTAAAATTTTCGATCCGTGAAAAACTCGATCGGAAAATCTTTTCTCATAAATTTCCGAATCCTTTCGCCCTGAACTCTAGCTTAGTATGCTTGATTTTTCTAAGGTGATTTCCATTCTTATTAAAACTCATCTTGATTACGAAATGAGTTTTTAGCAGTAATTTCACTTATACTGTGATCTTAAAAAAAAATATTCTTGTTTGACGTTTTCGACCGTTTCGGTCTAACCGACTTAATGGTCAACGTCGACTTGTCTTGAAATGTGCAAATACGACCTCCTTCACTCATAAAGGTCTTTTGCGAGTTCAAGCAATTTGTTTTTGAGTCTTAATAAATCTTAAGAACTCGTTTAATAATTTAAGTTCTAAAACAAACTTCCGCATGAAATACCGATTACGGTAAACATTTACACGAAATTTCTATAAAATATGTACCGAAGAAATTCGGGTGTTACACAATAAATATTGTTTATGCATGAAAAACAAAAACCCTAATTTAAAAGACTGAATGGGAGAAGGTTTTATATACTAAGACCTACGGCCTTTATCATTGGTCCAATAGTTATGCATGGTAGTGCCTACTACTCGGTTTTAATCCGGGAATTCCCTTAGGATAGGTATCTTACCTAGAGCGCACACTGATTTGGATTTCCGAAAGGATAACAATTTTGGGTATATTTTATGTTTATGATCACCCCTCGGTGGCGAATATAAAATATGGATTCAAAATTGGAAACGATGGTTATACACTCATGCTACTTTATTTATTAATCCTCCCTCGAGGCTCTGATATGTAAAGTAGTGGTCAAATAAATGATAGTTAATATAATGGAGTTTGCTCCATGGACGAATATGTATTAATCGGAAGGGATCCGTGTTCTGGGCTAGTTATTCTATGACTACCCCTCGGTAGCTTGGAAAGCAGAAGTTAGGAATTATCGTTGTAAGGTATGTGTTTTAAGGGTTTTACACATAAACATTTAGATTGCATATAGATCTTTTTGTTTCATTACAAAATCAATTTTTATAAACTGATACGATGTTTGCTCGTACTTATTACATGTTTTCTTATTATATATCAGAATGTCAAGCTCTTTATCTGTGATACTTACGCAAAACAAATTAACTGGCGAAAACTTTAATGACTGGAAAAAGAACTTGCTTATCGTCCTGAATTTTGAGAAACACAGTTTCGTCCTAACCCAACCTAGACCACCTATGCCTGCGATCGATGCTCCTGATAGGGAATTTGTAGTGCTTGAGTGCTGGGACAATTCCAACCTAAGTGCCATGTGCTATATTCGGGCGAGCATGTCTAACATGCTCCAGAAACAGCATGAGGAACATCAAACTGCTAGGCAGATCATGGATAACCTGAAGGAGATGTTTAGTGAACAAACTATCCAAGCTAAGACCGATGCTATTAAAGGTCTCATGAACTGCAGGCAGAAGGTTGAAACTCCCATCAAGGAGCACATGATGAAAGTCGTGGCTTATTTGTCTGAGACTCAGACAAATGGGGCTGAGATCGATGTTGCAACTTAATTGGTTATGGTTTTCCAAACCTTATCCAAGGATTTCGATTTGTTTCAGGCATCCTACAACCTTAACCGGAAGGAGATGTCTTTAACGGAATTGATAAAAGAGTTGCAAGCCTTTGAGAACATTTTTAAGGGTTCTGGATCTAAGACTGAGGCAAATGTGATAGAATCTAGTTCGCCTGCTCCTAATCCTAAAAGCAAGAAGGAAAAGGGGAAGAACAAGGGAAACAAGCATGTGGTGAATGTACCTGTTTCTAAGAAGTCTACAAAGACTAAGAAGAAAAAGGTGGATCCCAAAAAGGTTAAGTACATTCACTCTTGGATGAAAGGACATTTCAAGAAGAATTGCTGAGAATACCTGGCTTTGCAAAAGCAGAAAGGTAATTTCAATATCCTGTCTCTTGAGGGTTGTTTAGTAGAAGAATCTAAGGACAATTGGATTATAGATTCTGGAGCTACTAACCATGTTTGCATTTCTCTACAGGGGTTTAAGGTAATGAGAAGTTTGTGTAAGGAGAACTTCACATTAAAAACTGGTGATGGGACGTTGGTGCAAGCTGAAGCAGTGGAAAAAGTGCATCTTTATTTTGATGAATTTAGGTTTATTGTTTTGAGACATTATTTTTATATTCCTAGTTTTAAGAGAAACCTAATTTCGGTAGCTTGTTTGATTAAAGATTCGTATTCAGTTTCTTTTAATAATAAAGTTATTATTAGGAAAAACAATTCTCTTATCTGTAATGGATAGATGCATGGAAATCTTTATTTTATCAAACCTAAGATGCACTCACTGCTTGATACAGAATTGGAAAAGAACTCTAAAAGACATAAGTCTTCTCACTCTAACAAATCATATCTTTGGCATTTACGACTTGGTCACATAAGCCTTAATAGAATTTAAAGGATGGTAAAGGAGGAATGCCTTGACTTGTATGAGGTTGAATCTTGACCACAATGTGAATCCTGTTTGAAGGGTAAGAAGACTAAACGGCATTTTGCTGCTAAGGATAGTCGTGCTAAGGAACTTTTAGAACTTGTGCATACGGATGTTTGTGGTCTCATGAACATAGAAGCACGTGGTAGGTATGAGTATTATATAACTTTTATTGATGATTACTCAAGGTATGGATATGTCTATTTGATGATCCGTAAAAGCGAAGCCTTTGACAAGTTCAAAAAATTTCGGGCTGAAGTGGAGAAACAATTAGGTAAGTCCATTAAGAAACTTCGATCGGATCGAGGTGGGGAATACCTATCGGATGAGTTCTTAGGATATTTGATAGAGAATGAGATACAATCCCAGTTGACTGCACCTGGTATTCCTCAACAAAATGGTGTAGCTGAGAGAAGAAATAGGACCCTATTGGATATGGTCCGGTCTATGATGAGTTACTCCACATTACTTTTGTCATTTTGAGGGCACGCGATACAAAATGCATGCTATCTTCTGAATAACGTTCCCTCCAAATCGGTTCTTAAATCTCCTTATGAGTTATGGACGAGTAGGAAACCTAATTTGAATCATATTCGAATTTGGGGTTGTCCGGCACACGTCCTGGATAAGGAAGCGAAGAAGTTGCAGTCACGATCAGAAGTGTGCTTGTTTGTTGGCTATCCAAAAGGGACAAAAGGTGATTTGTTCTATAATCCGAAGCAAAATAAAGTCTTCATTTCTACACATGCAACATTCCTAGAGGAAAGTTATATGGAAGACTTTAAACCTCGAAGCAAAGTAGCGCTTGAGGAGATGACTTCGGGTTTGGATATTCCTAAAGTCACAGAAAACCCTATGGAAAAACCACTAAAGAATCAACAACTATGACAGCTTCGTCGTAGTGGGAGGATTATCAGGGAACCTGAAAGGTACATGTTCAATGGTGAAGTTTTTGAAGCAGAATCCATAAAACATGTTGATGATCCGGCTACGTACAAAGAAGTTATGGAGGATGTTGATTATAGTCTTTGGCAAAAGGCTATGAACACCGAGATGGAATCTATGGATTCTAATGGAGTCTGGAAACTTGTAGACTTACCCCAAGAGGAAGAGAGGTGTGGATGGGAAAGTGGAAACTTTCAAGATAAGACTTGTAACAAAGGGCTATACATAGAAATAATGAATCGACTATGAAGAAACCTTCTCGCCTGTAGCAATGTTCAAGTCAATCCGCATTCTTTTATCCATTGCGGCTGCTCTCGATTATGAAATCTGGCAAATAGATGTCAAGATAGTTTTCTTGAATGGCTCTCTTGAAGAAGATATCTATATGATACAACTAGACCGGTTCAAGGCAAATGGCCAAGAAGACAAGATGTGCAAGTTGCTTAAATCCATTTATGGATTAAAGCAAGCATCTCACTCTTGGAATATTAGGTTTGATCAAGCAATCAAAACCTATGAATTCGAACAAAACATTGATGAACTATGTGTTTATAAATGTATCAAGAACGAGAAAGTAGTTTTCCTAGTACTTTATGTGGATGATATATTGCTTATTGGAAACGATGTGGCAATGTTATCATCTGTCAAAGTTTGGTTAGCCAAACAGTTTGATATGAAGGACTTAGTAGAAGTTAGTTATGTTCTTGTAATTCAACTCTTTAGAGATAGAAAGAACAAAACGATAGCACTCTCCCAAGCTTCATACATTGATAAAGTACTTGAAAAGTTTTCTATGAAAGATTCCAAGAAAGGTGCCCAACCTTTTAGGATTGGAATCAAACTTTCTAGACATGACTATCCCAAGACATCGGAAGAAAGGGAGCGTATGAAAAATGTACCTTATGCATTTGCGGTAGGTAGTCTTATGTACGCTATGTTATGCACAAGGCCTGATATTTGTTTTGCGGTTAGAATGGTAAGTCGATATCAGTCGAATCCAGGACCGAACCATTGGGCTGCGGTCAAGCATATACTCAAGTATCTATGGAGAACGAGGGATTATATGCTAGTGTATTCTGGTCAGGACCTTGCTCCTATAGGATACACAGATTCTGATTTTCAATCAGATCAGGATCTGTCTTTACCCTTGGAGGTGGTGCAGTTGTGTGGAGGAGTATTAAGCAATCTTGCATTGCTGACTCAACCATGGAAGCCGAGTATGTGGCAGCCAGTGAGGCACCAAAGGAAGCGGTATGGCTCCGCAGGTTCCTTAGTGACCTTGAGGTCGTTCTTGGTATGGATAAAGCTATGGTGCTTTACTGTGATAACAGTACAGCAGTAGCTAATACCAAGGATCCTAGGCATCATAAGAGGAGTAAGCACATTGACAGAAAATATCACATCATCAGAGGCTTTGTTGAGAGTGGAAATATGACGGTTTGTAAAATCGCATTAGAGGACAATCTTGCTGATCCATTCATGAAGACTTTGGTGACCAGAGAAGAACACGTCGAAGGCATGGGGATGCGTAATATGTCACATTTACTCGCTTAGGGCAAATGGGAGATTGTTGGGATCTAAATATGCCTTAAGGATAGAAAATCAATGTTAGGAATTTTGTGTAAATATGACATTTTGATATTAATAAGAGAATGTTATTCATGTTTAATAAGTTGTGTCCTATTTACTTTCATTTGTTGATTGTATGTTTGAGCAAACGTAAAATACTCCTTGACTGTTGTAATATATCGGATTACTATATGTATACGGGGTATACATAGAAGACATGGTAATTTGATAACAGTCAAAATAAATAGTCCACAATCGATGGAATAAGATTTGGGGATCTTATTAATGATAAGATTGTAAAGGTTGCCTACTTCCTTAGAGGGATGGTTTGTCTTGACCATCGGATAAGTTCCGAGTAGAAACTTTAATGTATACCAGTATTGAGGTATGCCATTGGACTGGACCTAAAGTGTTAATTGATTCGGTTTAATAATTCCGTTTATAAGAATCAATGACGCTTTTATTATCATCCTGTATTAATCTTAATCCTGAAATGATTACTTGAGTTCGTATCCATGACTTATGTATTTTAATGCACTACAGGTGAGACACTGTTAATTGATGGTCAATATACTTGTGTTTTGGGTGCATGACTTATGGATGGAGAAATCAAGATTCATAGATATGGAATCCATAGCTAGCTTAACGATAGTACATGTTATCTACTTAAAGGCATTATTCGGGGATTGAAAGATAGTATAACAAGATCTTGGCCATCGGTTTACTTTGTGTTCTCTGATGGTTTACTAATTGTATGGTTTTACAATTGGTGGTTCTTTCAATGGAGAATAATGGAACTTTAAGTTAAAATGATTGAAAAGGTAAAACGGAAAAAGTCCTTAATTCAATCATGGATAACATATGGGGATTAAGCAAGTGATGAATAAATCATGAAAGAATCACTGCGTGAGAGAGCTTTTGTAATACGGTATGTAAATAGGAGTTTAGCTTCAAACTTTTAGTGGAATAGTTTTGAACTTGATAATTGATGAATAATTAATCTGGGATTAATTTTTCACAATTATAGGATCCTTTTTACATATTTCAATCGGGTCCCTCTATTAGCTCATATAGTTCTATATAGCGTCTCGGAATTTGTTCCTAATGAGATCGTTAAATTTAAATGAAATTTTATAATGTCTATTAAGAAATGATACTCTCTAACATGCAATCCGGAAAAGGATTGGACATGTAGGATTTGTGTAGACAAATAATATGATTTGTCAATATGTGATTGGTTAATTTGAATTTTGAAAATAAGATTGTATTTGAATTATTTAATTTTGGAAAACAAAGTTTTTCCCTCCTAATCTAAATATAGTGTATAGTTTTTAGATAGGTGGAGAGAAGAAAATTTTGTTTCAAAATTGTTCAAATATTCCTAACATTAAATTATTAATTGATTTAAATAATAGGAGATTATTTGATGGATTTTTTTTTCTTTAAATTGTTGTGCACGATTTTGAGAAGAAAAAAAATTCAAATATTTCATTTATTTAAATTAATAAATATGGTTGATGTTTAAGGAAAAATATTTAATTCAAACAAGTGAATCTTATTTAAATTCAAAAAGGTTTAAAAGTAATTTGAATCTAGATAGGACTAGGATCTTTTCACTAGTCTAGATTCTTGATTTAAAATTTGAACCTCCAATCTAGATTTATCCTTTATTGGTCAAAAATTTGGAGGAGATTCTCTCTTTGGAAAAATGGTTTTAGGTTAAATGAATCTAATCCTAAAGCTGTATGATCTTTTGATTCAAAATATATCTAGAAAAATAATTATTAATTATTTTTCAAGAAGGAATTAAATTTTGAAAAGGATTAGACTTCTATATAAAGGCTAGGAATTCTTGGGAAACTAATTTTTGGTATTTTTCAAGGAGAAAAACGTTTTTTGAGAGAGAAAAAAAAATTTGGGTTTCTTCCACTTCATAAAATTCGGCCATACTCTTGAGAAAGAAAAAGAGAGAAAATTCCATTGAATCAAAACTATGAGGAAGGTTAAACCAAGTGATAATTTTCATAGGAGGTTAACCGGTTCCTGTTTTGTAGTTTTGAAGAAAGAAGTTGGATCATATTCTCAACGAGGAACATCGGAATTGAGAATGAGGGATGTAGACTTTAGAAAGCATTACCAGTCGCTTGGATTTATAGAACGTGTGCCCACACACACGCTGAGACGTGAAACTCGAGAATAGTAGAGAAGACACATTGGTCAAACGCTCTAGTGATTCTGGAATCCGAGAAATAAGGTACGCTTGATCAAGAATTTAATTTATTGTTATATGCATCATGAGATTCTTTTCGGAAGCGGCATAAAATTTTAAAACTTCCGCTATGCCGTAACTCTGATATTGGATCCATTTTTTCCAACATAACATGCCCATGGTGAAGTTGTTACTTCGATCAGTTCTTGTTGTATGAGTTGTTGACATTCTTCTTCTGCCATCTTTTGGTGGTCAGGATTCATTCCGGGGTGGCTGGCCTTGGTTGGGTTGATATCTTCGTTTTGCTTGAATGGTAGAGTAATGAAGAACTCTTTATTCTTCCAGAGTGGATTGCTACACTTCTGGAGGAATTATGAATGACTGGTAGCATAAGAGTGCTGTATCAGTTTCTGTTTGATCTCCTGATAAGGATCTTGATGCACTTGAAAATAGTTGGGAATTGTTTCCTATATTGTGAAGTTCTGTTTATATACTAGACCTTGTGGTAGGATTTTTAATGATGGCTTCTTACTGTATAGATTGAATCTAATGATCAGATCCTTTCCATGTAGTTTTATTCCAATAATCTTATGGATTATGGAGCATCCTGGGATGAATTCCAATTTAATGGATTTGCTGATTAACTCTATACAGAATACTTCTCCATTGACAGCATTGAAGAATTGCTTCTTCTTTTTCCAATATGATGGAGGTAGGATGTCTGGATTCATCATGGAGTACGATGTACATGTGTCAAAGAAAACAGCAACCCGGATTGGGTTTGCATACTTTGAGGGGATGACCTTCATCTTGATCATCGGGGCCTTTTGGGCTAAGTTGACAGCATTCATTTGGAAGGCTTGGCTCTGCTCAGAGTCTGAGTCTGATTCTGTTTGGCTTAAGTCAGAGTTTGAGAGCTGGAGCACACAGAGAGTCTAGTCATTAATCTCTTCATCAGTAGAGAAGAGGGACTCTACTGCATTGTCGGAGAGGGAGAGACTTGTTTCCTTTTTTATGTGGGTTATCATTCTCTGTGATTTGGCTTTTGGGCAGTTCTTCATGAAATGTTTTCTACTGCCACAGATGAAACATCTCATATTTCTTTTTGTTCCAAAATTCCCGCGTTTGCGGAGGAATTTCTATGATTCTTTCTTTTTGGAAAAGAATCTGTTCTTCTTGAATCATTTTCTTCTTTTGAACTTTCTGGTTCGAGATGGTGGTTTATAAAGGCACGAATTGCACGTACATCCTGGGATTGGATGACTAAGGCACTTAGTATAGAGCTCTTTGTTGGTGCAGACCTTCTCAAGGTTCTTTGTCTACTTGATGTGTTCTTGTAAAAACTTATTTTGCTAGTACATTTTATCAATAGCTCGGAAAACAAGTTGTTTGAGCTCACCAAGTGTTATGTCTACTATCTTTTTGCCAGAGAGAGACAACAGTCTGAAGGTTTCTTCTCCTAGAGGTTCTGGAACTGAGGAGAGAATAGCTTGTTTCAGATTGAGGTCGTTGAGTCCTCCAATCAAGTAGAAACATCTCGATATCTTTTGAAAATGGACTTCGAGATCTTTCTTGTTGATGGAGTAGCACTTCATTTTGAAGAATTCTGTTCTTGCTTGTTCAACAACTTGATCTTCTTCTCCACATAATTCTGAATATATTTGAGCTAGTGCTCCTTCAACTGATTCTGTTTGAAGGAACATTAGTTGTCTGTATTCTCCTAATCCCATCTACCAGTCTTGGAGGATTCCTAGTAATCTTGACACGAAGTCAAGTAGGATTTGTCTTGTCTGGGCATTAGGCTTCTGTAGCTGGAGAACTAAGTACGCCTTAAACTCTTGAAATCTATCTCTCCATTTTGAAGGAGTGATATCTTTTAGAGTGAAGGTTTGTACTTTGCCACTGGATGTTGTTGTTTTAACATCCTGGTTTTGTCTTCGAGATGGTTGATCCACTTCTTCTTCTTCAGAAATCTCTGTCACTGTTAGTTCATCCGCAGGTTGATTCATCATTATAGATGGTGGAGATTCTGGTTCTTCTTTCTCTTCTAAAGAAGAGTCTTCAGAAGACCATTCTGAATTTTCTGAATCTTCTGGGACAGTTTCTTCTTGTGAGGAAGAATCGTCCTGTTGTTGGTATTAAATCTGCGGCGGTTCTTGGTTGCAGTGATCTTGGATGATCTGGGTCAGAGGATTCTGTGGTTGCTTTTGAACCATCATTTGAGCCGATGTTGGCTCTTTCACTTTTTGTTTCCCTTTTAACTTTCTGAGAGTATCATCATTTTCAAGAAGTCTCTTGAGTCTTAGGATGTGGTCTTCTTTGTGAGAGACAACAGGAAGCGATTGTTCTTGCTTCGGGATGGTAACAAACTGCCATGGTACTGAGCTTGGTGGCGAGAATCCTGTATGTGCTTGTCTTTGTAGAGCAGCTAGTTGAGTCTGGAGGGACTTCATTTTTTCTTCCTTTTCTGTGAATAATTTGTTAGCAAAGGAAGAACTTTTGGCGAGTCTCATAAGTTCCAGATGGAGCGTCTGGATCTGAATTTCAAGTCTCTCTATGATTGTCTGTGATTTTATCAGTCAAATATTAGACTGATCAATCTTAGACTTTACTTCAGAAATCTAGTGATATATTTTCTGGAGGACCTTATTTTGGGCTATAAGGTTCTCTGACTGCCAATTGAGGATTGCTTCGACTGGGCTTACTTTCTTTGTTGATCCGTTTGGTTCAACAATTCTGGGGTTGAGCACTTTTGGTTGTCGAGTCTCTGATCCGTCTTTTGTTGTAGCTGCCTGAAGGGAAGGAAAGTTATCCTCGTAGGAGGTTCCTTCAGATGATGTCGCAGTCATCATGAGGACTTGTAGAAGAATTTGTTGGGCAAGAGGGCAGAGGCTGATTCCTTCTTCCTACAAGTATTTTTGGGCCTATTTGTAACAAGAGAGTACTTCAGGTACTGTTAGTGGAGATAGTGGTGGAGGTGATCTTCTTGGATGGTCATCTGGATCTTCATCCCATCCTATTGGAGTGATCGGTTTGTATGTTCCCGGAGGAGGGGAATTATTGACTAGATAGTCAAACTTTCCTGAAGGTTGTCCAAGTGTTCCAACTTGTCTGTCATCATCTTGGTAGCGCTTTTTGAACTTCTTACCGGAACTGATCTTTTTGGGTCGAGTTGAATAGTCTCCATGGTCGTATTCCTTTATACAAGCTAGACGGTAGCATTCATCCCAGTAACAATGTCCTGTTTGGGATTTCTTTGCATAGTGTGGTTGTCTGTTGGGCTTGAAGGAAAGGATCTCCATATGTTGTTCTGGAGATACTGGTGTTATCATGTACTGAGTGGGAAAGAGACCTATGGGACCATATAGATGGTTCAACTTCACCTCAATAAACACAATTTTGAACGTGTCTTTTATATGAAATGGTTAAGATTATGTCAAATGGTTACCCCCAAACGAGGGTAAATCATCCTCATATATTAGTAAAAACATCTTTGAAGACAAAAAAAAAAAAAAATTTGCATGAATAATTATTTTTGTTTCCCTCTGCTTTTACTAACAACACCAAATAAAAAAGATAATTTTAACTTCTTTTTCTCTTATGATATCAAATAACAAAATATTATTCTCTCCCATTTTTTTTTCTCTCTCTTCCATTTTTTCCTTTCCTTCTTATCAAACCTTTTTTTTTTTTTTTACATTCTTACCAAACATACGTTGCAACTGTAGAACGAGACGCTGTTTAGATCCCCTTGGTCATGCCTCTGTGTTGCTAATGGAATTCATCTTAGGAGTTTTATTTTATTTTTATTTTTTAAATCACTTCTAGCTATTAAAATATGGATTTTATTTGCATAAAGTACTTTCTTTTGCATAAGTTTTACGCTTTCCATAAACTAGTATATCTGCACTTACTAGACTTAAAAAAAAAAAAAAAAAAAAAAAAAAAAAAACAAATAAGCTTTACGTAAAGGAGTATTAATGGCTGATCGTTTGCTACCTTAGGGAATTCCCCCCCCCCCCCCCCCCCCCCCCGCTCAAATTACGCTGGTGTTTGGTTCATTTGTTTGTGTTTGATTCATTAGAGTAAAAAATTTTAAATTAAAATTTATTAATTTTTTAAAAATTAATTATAAATTTTATTTATTTTTTTAAAAAAAGACAAAATTAAAATAAAAAAATATAATTAAATTAAATTAGATTTGAATACCAAACAAAATTACTTGGATACCAAACAAAACAACATTGTTCTCCAATTAGATTTTTTTTTTTTTGGCTAAAGGTTCTGTAATTAGATCGTTCAACCCATCATAGAACTATTTAATTGCATCAACTTTTAAGTTGTCTACTCATAAGAATAAAAATAAAAAATTTAAGTTGTCACCTATTAAATTCTCCAACTTCCTCAATTGCTTCCAAAAAAATGTTGCTGAAAATTTTCATCTGATTCCCTGATTTTTTTTATCTAACCAGGAAAAAAAATCCATTGATCACAAAGGGGATTTATAGACTTGCATTTGTTACCCAGAGATGGCATCTTAAAAAAAATAAAAAAATAAAAAATAAAAAATAAAACAAAATAGAAAATAAAATTTTGAAGAAAAACACACAAATATAAGAGAAGGGTCAAGAAGGAGAATAGAAGGCTCAGATTGGCCATTTCTCAGACAAAGCGAGAGAAAAAGAGAGGACACCGCGGCTACCGTGGCTGCCACCGACCATCGGCCGCCGTGTGGAAAGGGACAGAACCGTCATTTCCACCGGTTCATCCGGGTCGACCCGCCGGTAATCGGATCCTTTTCTCTATCTCCACACAATGCCCGAAACTTACAGCTTCAAAATCTCATCACCGCCTCATCAGACACACACACACACACATATATATATATATACACATCTATGGGTTCTGCCTTCGATCGGAGAGAAGGAATGCAGAAAAGGCAGCCATTGTCACAGAAAGGACAACGACCATGCCTTAATCTGCTTGGATCTCCATGAGAGCAAAACCTCACTTAGATTTAAGGGTGCGTTTGGTTGGAGTGATGGAAGGGTAAAGGTAATAAGAACAGAATGGAAAAGGAAAAATTGCAATTTTCCCTTTTATTTATTTATTTATTTATTTTTACTGGGAAAGAAAGAGAGGAGAAAATCATCGGCTCTGCTACGATCAGAGAAAAGCGAGCAGATTAAAAGGAAATCCTTATCTGCCGGATCTCCATGAGAGCAAAACCTCATTCTTAAACTCATCAGCCTCTCTGAATCTCCGTAGTCTTCACATTGAGCTCCATTTATACGGCCTAAGCATTTTCTACTATTTTTTTTTCGTTTTTGCCCTTAGAATTGCGCCTGGTTTTGGGGCTTTGTGGCGGGGGAATGGAGGGTAGAATAGGAATCGTGAAATATTAGTGGAGTGGGTTTGGGTAAATGATGGTAAGGGACCCGTTTGGACAGGACGATTATTGCACTTTTTCTGTATTTGATTTGATAGGTACTTTTATTTTAAGGGGATTTGCAAGAATAATTTAAATTTGACACATCTTTTTAATTTTACACATCATAAAAGTAAAATTGATAATTTTATCATTTCATAATATTAAATTAAATAATTAAATAATAATAGTAAATAGATAAAAAAGAGCACTTACCTTGGTCGACCATTTCGTGTTACCGGGAGAGCTTTGATTGATGTGCATAGTGGCAATTTGACGCTCCGGGTTAATGATGAAGAAGTCAAGTTCAACATATACCATACATTGAAGTTTTCGGAGGAAAGGTCTACTTGCAATCGGATAGAAGTGATAGATTCTTGTGTGAAGGAGTTCATTCGTGATATTATGCATAACGATCCTTTGGAGCATTGTCTATTGAATTCTTCATCAACGATGGATTTTGGTGAAGAGTGCTATGCCAAAGATGAAGTTGTAGACTATGTTCTAGCTCTAGAAGCTTTACCTATTGAGGATCCTACGGTCCAAGTGGATAATCTTGATCCGGTGACTATTCTTGAAGCTTCTAAAGATTTTTTGAATGTTTCTAGTTCATCTCACGACGGGTTGGTCTTGAAGCAATTGCCCGAGTATCTCCGATATGCCTTCTTGGGGGAGAATTCCACTAATCTATGATTATTTCAGCATCATTGAGCCTAGAAGAAGAAGAAAAGTTGCTACTTGTCTTGAAGACTCACAAGTCTGCCTTTGGCTGGTCGATTTCCAACATCAAAGACATAAGCCCCACAATTTGCATGCACAAGATCCTTATGGAAGACTTTTACAAGCCATCAATTGAGCATCAAAGAAGATTGAATCCGGCTATGAAAGAAGTAGTGCGAGTCGAAGTTTTGAAGATACTCAATGCCGAAATCATTTATGCCATCTCTGATAGTTCATGGGTAAGTCCAGTGCAAGTCGTCCTTAAAAAGGGTGGAATGACGGTGGTAAAAAATGAGAACAACAAGCTTATCCCTACTAGAACGGTGATGGGGTGGTGTGTGTGCATCGATTATGGGAAGCTCAACAAAGCCATAGGGAAGTATCATTTTCCTCTTCCTTTTATCGATCAAATGCTAGACCGGTGGGCAAGGTATAATTACTATTGCTTTCTTGATGGGTATTCAGGCTATAATCAAATTGCTATAGACCCCGAAGACCAAGAGAAGATGACCTTCACATGCCCTTATGGTACTTTTGCTTTTCGTTGCATGCCATTCGGTTTGTGCAATGACCCTGCAACCTTCCAAAGATGTATGATGGCTATTTTCTCCGATATGGTGGAGGAGATAATGGAGGTCTTTATGGATGATTTTTCGGTATTTGGCTCATCTTTTGATCATTGCCTTCATAGTTTATCTCTTGTGTTGCAACGTTGCAAAGAGAAGAATCTCATTCTTAATTTTCAGAAATGTCATTTTATGGTTAAGGAAGGAATTGTCTTCGGCCATCGAATATTTTCTAAGGGAATTGAGGTCTAACAGGCTAAAATCTTGATAATCGAGAAACTTTTACCACCGATGAATGTAAAAGGGATTCGAAGTTTTCTGGGCTATGCCGGGTTTTACCGGATATTTGTTAAGGATTTTTCAAAGGTTGTAAAACCGCTATGCAATCTTCTTGAGAAAGACTCCCCATTCAACTTTGATGAGTTATGCTTGAAGGCTTTCAATTTGATTAAGGAGAAGTTGACTTCGGCGCCTATCATGGATGTACCCAATTGGAATGAACTGTTTGAGATCATGTGTGATGCTAGTGATTATGCCATTGGAGCGATTCTAGGTCAACGGCGAGACAAGGTTTTCTGGGCTATTTATTATGCTAGCCGAACTTTCAATGATGCATAATTAGACTATACCACCACTGAGAAAGAGTTGTTGGTGCTAGTATTTGCTTGTGACAAGTTGTGTTCATATATCATTGGGTCCAAAGTGATTGTCGACATGGACCAATATGCAGTAATTCGTTACTTGTTTACCAAGAAGGATGCCAAACCTTGTCTAATCTAGTGGATTCTTTTGCTCCAAGAGTTTGATTTGGAGATTTTGGATAAGAAAAGGAATGAAAATGTTGTACGGATCATCCCTCAAGACTTGAGCAAATAGAAGTGGGTGAAAGTACTTGCATTCAAGAGGTATTTCCAGATGAACAACTTCTTGAGGTTGAGGCGAAGCTTCCTTGGTATGCAGATTTTGTCAATTATCTTGCTTGTAAAGTTCTACCTTCAGACTTGTTATACCATCAAAAGAAGAAATTTCTCCATGATGTGAGAAACTATCTTTGGGATGATCTAATCTTATTCAAGAGATGCTCCGATCAAGTTATCTGGAGATGCATTCTCGAAGAAGAAATTCATGACATTCTCCACCATTGCCACTTTTCTCTCTATGGAGGACACTTCGGAACTACTCGAACCACAGCAAAGGTACCTCACTCCGGTTTTTATTGGCCCACACTCTTCTGGGATAGCCATTCTTTTGTTAAGACTTGTGATCGATGCCAACGAGTAGGAAACATCTCAAGGCATCATGAGTTGCCTTTCACTAACATTTTGGAGGTGGAAATTTTTTATGTTTGGGGAATCGACTTCATGGAACCTTTTCCTCCTTCTTTTGGCCAAACATATATTCTCTTAGCGGTAGACTACATCTCTAAGTGGGTGAAAGCCATGGCTACTCCAACTAATGATGCTCGAGTAGTGTTGAAATTCTTGCATAAGAACATCTTCACTAGGTTCGGTACTCCTTGAGCGATACTTAGTGATGAGGGGACTCATTTTTGTAATAAGGTGTTCGATGTTCTTCTCACCAAGTATGGAGTATGGCACAAGGTGACCCTGGCATACCATCCTCAAACAAATGGGCAAACCGAAGTCTTAAACCGAGAAGTCAAACAAATTCTAGAGAAGATGGTACACACTAACCAGAAGGATTGGTCGGTGAAATTAGATGATGCCTTGTGTGCCTATTGAACGGCTTTCAAAACGCCAATTGGAATGTCACCATACCTGTTAGTGTCTGGCAAAGCTTGTCATCTTCCAGTAAAGTTAGAGCATAGAGCTTTTTGGGCTATTAAGAAGCTTAATTTTGACCTCAAGACATTCGGGGAGTAGCATTTGCTTCAACTTAATGAGTTAGAAGAGTTTCGGAATGAAGCCTATGAAAGTGCAAGACTTTACAAGGAGCGTACAAAAATGTGGCACGACAATAAAATTTTGAGGCGAGAGTTTGTTCTCGGCCAATAAGTTTTGCTCTTTAACTCCCCCTTGAAGCTATTTCCTGGGAAGTTGAAGTCGAGATGGTTGGCTTTAAGATCAAGCAAGTGTTTCCTTTTGGCGCTGTTGAGCTCTTGGGAAATGATGGGCACACTTTCCATGTCAATGGTCAAAGATTTAAGCATTATTTCGGAGGCGAAGAGTGGAATATGGAGAAAATCTCACTTGAGGATCCGAATTGAAGAGAGTCAAAGCTAAGTCTAGCTAGAGATGTTAAATCAAGTGCTTCTTGGAAGGCACCCCAAGCTCTATCACCTTAATTTCTTTTAAACTTTTCTTTTAGTTTGTTTTCATTTATATATCTATATTTTTTTTTGTGTTATTTGAGTGTTTTCTTAGAATACATACATACATATATATATATATATAGGTATTCATGGGCAATTGGAGTCATGGTAAGTATTTAGAAGTGTTTCAAGAAATTTGGGAGCAATTAGAGAAGTTTGGAAGCAATTTTGTGGTTCGATCTTGGTGTTCAAATAGATTTGCGCTGCAATGCACCACTGGGCGTCAAGCAGACCAGCCAAGCCAGAGGCAGGCACCCACCCATGTGTTTCCCCAACCAAGGAAGGCCCGTGCATTCCCCAACCAAGCCAGAGGCAGGCGCGCACCCACACGTTTCCTAGCCAAGAAAGGCCCGCATGCTTCCCCAGCCAAAGAAAAGCCCTCAAAACCTCAAATTCTCTAGTTCTTCACCAAACTTCATTTCCCCCCAACCCAAATTCAACCCCCACTTCACCAACGTTATCAAATTCTTCATATCTTCATCCACCCAAAATCTCAAACTCAACCATCTATACTTTCACCAAGGATCTCACCATTCCTAGCAAAGATAATTACGATACTTCACATTACTTGATATGGGGCTTAGAGTTGGAATGAGCTAATTGTTTAGGAGTTGCTTGAACTTGAGTTGTTTGAAATTTTGGTTTGTTGTGGAGCATCATTTTGATTGAGTTTGCATTTGGGGGCTTGGAGTTGGAATGAGTGGTTGGCTTTATTATCTAATATAGTCGACATTTTGGGGTTGCACACCAAGTGTTTGTTGAATTGTCCAAGTGAAAAAATAGGGTGCAAGCCAGGTGTTCAACAAGTTGCCAAGCCAACTACAACTGTACCTTTATGCCTCAAAAATATGGGAAAGGAAAAAATCGTCTTTTGCCTATTCTAGCCTCCATCTCATTGATAAAAAGTTTATGAATGAGGCGACAAAGGCCAAATTCGGGAAATTCATGGAGAAAAATAAGTCATAATAGTGGAAAGGGGTTTAAGGCCTCCAGAATTTGACATCGAAGGCGACATCACAAACAACATCGTACAGCAATAATGGCAAAACCTCACCTACATGCAAAACCAACAGTCGAAGTAGTTGTGCGGGAATTCTATGCTATAGATATTATCAGCAAGACAACGATGACGTTTGTGTGTGGGGAAAGATGGTATCCTTCGACCCGGAAGTAATAAACAGGTACTTTGACATAGGGATAGTCGAAGATGACGAATACGCTGCGTTCCTTGAAGAATGAGGGGATTATGACCCCATTGTCAGAGATATGTGTATTCTAGGTACCAAATGGACCACGAAGGAGAACGACAGTAATGTCGCACACTACTTCCCCGAAAATTACTTGAACATTTACACCAAGGCATGGAATAAATTCATTTGCGCCTCCATTATGCCCACCAATTATGAGCACCAAGTGTATACAAACCTAGCTGCCCGGCTATATGCAATCTGCAAAAGCTGGAGCATTGATATTGGTGTGGTTATTCGGGATGATTTGGTGAAGTCCCTCGAGGAGAAGACAACAGGTGCTTATATCCATTTATGTCTTATCACTGGGCTGTGCTAAAATGCTGGTATGATAATTGATCTAACCGAGCCTTTGAGACCATATGGTACGTTAATTGATAAATCTTTAAAGGATAAATATGTTAAATAGCCTGGGGGCAGGCATATCAAATCCGGCTTAAGTTTAAACTCTATGACAACCATGAAGCACCCCGACCTCCTAACCTACTCTGGTAACTTCGCGTTTTGGGAGGGAGTATCAGATTCGAGGAGTCTCAGCCCAACAAATACATACTATAACAGGAGCGTGAACAGATAATTAAGGAGAACTGCCATCGCCAACCATCCCACTCTCACACACACCGCGAAGAAGCTGGCCCATCATCTACACTAGATATGACCTATCATGTTCCCTCTATTGAGGATATTTATAGGATGGCGGTTCAACAAGGCCAAAATCTAACAGAACTGTAAGGTAGACTCATCAACAGGACTGCATCAATCCATGAGGTCCTAGATCGAGTTAAAGATATGCAACAACGTGACATCATGAGGAGCCGTTATGAGTTACAGTTCCATCAATATTTGGTTCTCAAAGTCTTCCTAACTAGTCCACCGCAATACTGCCGCCTATCCCGATTACCTCCTTCAGCCCTACCATCATCCACCACCACCACCACCAGAGACCCGAGAGGGGAGTGATGACAATGAGGGGATGTAACTTCATCCCCGAGGTAATGTGTCCTTGTGCTTTTATTCGGTCCAACATTGAGCACAATGTTGTCTACAAGTTTGGGGAATGAATATTTTTTTTCGGCTTTTTCATATGCTTTCTCTAATCATGTCATGCTTTTTTTTTAGGAATTGTTAAATTTAGTTTAGTATTTTCTTGCGTAGTCACATTTTGTGTCTGCAAAAAAAAAAAGTGAATTATGTAGTGCAATGATTGGGAATTCAATGATAAGATTGGCTTCATTTACTTCGTAGATGAAATGTAGCTCAATGAGATTTATGTGCTTGATTCGCATCACTTGACATTCATTCTAGATTTTTAACTCCTTTGAGCACTTAAATCATGAAAAATTGAGTGTTTGGGCTTGATGATACTCTTATACTTTATAGGTAAAGCTTGCTAGCTCTCAACCCTAGAACCTGTTTTTAGTGAAGCTTGAGGCGAAATCTCAGGTTGCTCGTCATTTAGAGATGATCAAGGCACTTATTTGGATCCTTTGGGCCTTTGAAGCTAACCCTTATTTATTGATCCTTAGTCTACTCCATTTGAGCCTTTAGTTTTTTTTTTTTCCTTCTTTTTTCTTTTTCCTTCATCCATCCACATAATTTAATTCCTTTTATTCTTTCTTTTATCACCTTTACTTTAAGCATGTGTACATAACATTTAAGTAGCGTTAAGAGAGCATTAGCCAGTGGAAGTTAAATTGCTTGTCCTCAAGCAAACACAAACATTTCCCCAAAACCAAAAATCTAGAGTAATAAACGAATAAAAATAAAAAATAGAAAGAAAAAAATAAATAAGTAAAAATAAGAAATTTTGGATCTATGCAAGGACTAGTCTATATCCTCACAGGCATCCTCGGAAATGCATCCTTGAGACGTTCTAGAATTTCAATTCTAGCATTAACTGTCAATTCATTCAAGATTCTCAATGTGTCAGTGTATGCACCATCATTCCAAATTAACCATCTGGACTCGAATCAGCTCATACACCCAGGTAAGCAATGACTACTCTAGATGATAAGTAAGAACCCATAGGCCTGACCTTTGTGTCACTCTCCACTAATTTAGGTTAGGTTGCCATCCAAGATCACAAGGTCCTTTTATGATTGTATTGCAAGGCCAAGGTTACGGGTGGGTGAGACAAGGATATACACGTATTATAATATATATATGTATATACAATATATATATATATATATATATTACCCTTAAGCATGCATGCATCAAAGGAGATATAATAATGAGAGCTAAAACTGATGCAAACCCTAGCTTTCCCACACCTAAAATCAAATAAATCACAATCACACCCACAACTTCTTATTCAAATAATCGAGCTGACAAAAAGTAAGCAAAATGATAATACGAAGTATATTTGAAATATATATACATATATATATATATATATATTATATATTGCATGAGCTCAAAATAAAGAAAGAAATTAAGAAGTTATCTAATAGAAGCAGAACATCCCTCTAGGGTCAGCTAATAAGGAAATGTCGGGCATTAACACGATTTGGGGGTATTTGATAAGTGAGCTTTTACTCACTTATTTAATGTCAATTGGATAATTTGCAAAATCTTCAAGTTTTTTTAGGTTGATTTAACCTGTTTGTGTGTTTCACATAAACAAAGAAAAATTTGATCACTTGGAAGAAAAGGAGATGAAAATCAATAAGAATATCAAGTTTTTGACTTGCAGCAGAGGCGCCGCGCACCTCTAAGGGCGCACCCCGTACGCCAACTCGACCAAGTTAGTAGTGGGCACGTCCCCGCGTGACCCCAGCACTAGCCCCACCAGCGAGTGCCCCACCAGAGCACGCTAGGCACGCCCCTCGAATTCCAAGCATGCGGATGCGTTGCTCTCAGCCGTGCTCTTCTTATGCTGAGGCACGCCTACTCTTCTCTCCGCCCAAAGCCCCCACGAACTCTAGAAGAAAGGGGCGTGCGAAGAAAAAAAAAGGTAGAGTTTTGGAGACCCAAAACTGAGATGAAGAAGAGAGAGAACTTCTAGGTTTTGAGGGCTTTCTTGGAGATTCAAGGAGACTGAAGACTTTGGAGCTTGTTCTTCAACTAGTTCTTCTTCTTTCTACTCTTCTCTATCTTTGTAACTCTTGAACTTGCATTTATTCTTTGATTTCATGTTTGAATATGGGTTTGATGTTTGTTTCAAATTTGGTTATGGATTTTAGAATTTTGATGTTCTAAGCTAGGGGATATGATGTAGTTTGATGACGACTTTATTATGAAATTAATGTTTGTTGATTAAATCTCATTCCGGATTGTTTGTGTTTCTCTATGCTTTT
>CM046362.1:23450332-23472572 GCA_025413025.1 Ficus hispida | reverse complement strand
AGGATGCTATTGTTTGAGTCTAGCTTTTATATTTGATTTTATTTTCTGAGTTTACGGAAAATGAAGCTGTTTCTTGAAAAAATGACGTATTATTAAATAAATTTACGGCTTGACAGGCCAATGAACAGAGGTGACTTATAAATTTTAATTGACAAGACGTAACTCTTTTTTGCTGGATGCTGGTATCATCTTCTGCATTTATAAATTTAATTTACTTCACATGTTTCACGTCGTCTCTGCCATGTAATAAGCCCGAATAAACTTATTGGTCTCGATTATTTTATTTTTTTATTTCTATTTATGCCCCTCTTTAGGCATAAAAAAGTACAATTGATCAATCAAATGAGTGGTTGTAGACATAACAGAAGTGTTAAAACTTGATAAAAACATAAACTAGAGACAAGATAACAAAAGTAAAATGATTAAAAAAAATGATAGACAAAATCTAAATGAACGTATATCTATTTTGATAGACATTTTCAAATCTATTGATTTATCCAAAATGATAGATAATAGAACTAAACTTTGATTTACCTAGAATGTCAGGTCAATAGGCATCAACCGATCCTTGATTCACATAGAGTACTAAGAGATGAAAAAATAAGAAAAATAAGCACTCTAACATCACTTTGAAAAATTCCACCCCTTTACATATAAATAGACTAACATATTTATGAACTAAACTATCTCGAATAGAAACGGAAAACTACAAATAAAATTGGGGAACAAAATAATTCTGAAAACAAAGAAATGATCGTACGGAAAGGATCAGTCACATTTTTTATAAGATCTCCTCTTTCTGATTCTTATAAATAGACTAATTATTTATATTTTTTATATTTAGCTCCATATTGGAGCTCCGCATTCCCTAAAGGTGTATCCAATACTAGGATCCACCAAAATCGACCATTTTTTTTAATTGTAGCATATAGTGTATTTCGCGGGTACTTTTGAAGTTTATAATAGGTTTTTCAGAATATAAAAAAACATAAAACATTTATATTCAGTAATTCCTTTGATTTTCTAAGATGACAGATCTATGGTTAATTTTTTAAAAAACTTTATATGCAATTTTCAAGTTAGAGAGAGAGATGAAGAAGGAGGAGGTATGTTTTGTTTTGTTTTTTGTTTTTTTGTTTTTTTGTTCTTTTGTATTGTGTGGTCATAAATGTGATAATACTATTAATTACATTATTTTAAATTTAGGCTATAATTTGTCAATGCTCTCTTCAAAGATATAAATAAATATAAAGTTTATAATAAAGATAATTATATATAAAACTTTAACTTTCCTTGGTGATAATATCAACTTTCTTAATAGTTTGGACAATAGTCAATAATCGAAAAATGATATGATAGGTCATGGAAATACTTGTTGTGGGGTCATTCTGAACTTTTGAATGGAATTTCTTGGAAAACAAGCAGTGCCTTATTGACTGAAGATGAGAAAAGAATTGCCTTATTATAGGTTTGTAACTTAGTTCTTGTGGGACCCTTCAATCATTGTGCAAATTATTAGGATGCTATTGTTTGAGTCTAGCTTTTATATTTGAGTTTATTTTTTGAGTTTGCGGAAAAAGAAGCTGTTTCTTGAAAAAAATGACGTATTATTAAATAAATTTACGGCTTGACAGGCAATGAAAGAGATGTGACTTATAAATTTAATTGACAAGACGTAACTCCTTTTTGCTGGATGCTGATATCATCTTCTGCATTTATAAATTTAATTTACTTCACATGTTTCACGTCGTCTCTGCCATGTAATAAGCCCGAATAAACTTATAGGTCTCGATTATTTTATTTTTTTATTTCTATTTATGCCCCTCTTTAGGCATAAACAAGTACAATTGATCAATCAAATGAGTGGTTGTAGACATAACAGATGTGTGAAAACTTGATAAAAAGATAAACAAGAAGACAAAGATAACAAAAATAAAATGATTAAAAAAAATGATAGACAAAATCTAAATGAACGTATATCTATTTTGATAGACATTTTCAAATCTGTTGATTTATCCAAAATGATAGATAATAGAACTAAACTTTGATTTACATTGAATGTCAGGTAAAGAGGCATCAGCCGATCCTTGATTCGCATAGAGTACTAAGAGATGAAAAAATAAGAAAAATAAACACTCTAGCATCACTTTAAAAAATTCCACCCCTTTACATATGAATAGACTAACATATTTATGAACTAAACTATCTCGAATAGAAACGGAAAACTACAAATATAATTGGGGAACAAAATAATTCTGAAAACAAAGAAATGATCGTATGGAAAGGATCAGTCACATTTTTGATAAGATCTCCTCTTTCTGATTCTTATAAATAGACTAATTATTTATATTTTTTATATTTAGCTCCATATTGGAGCTCCGCATTCCCAAAAGGTGTATCCAATACTAGGATCCGCCAAAATCGACCATTTTTTTTAATTGTAGCATATTGTGTATTTTGCAGGTACTTTTGAAGTTTATAATAGGTTTTTCAGAATATAAAAAAAAAAATCAAACATTTATATTCAATAATTCCTTTGATTTTCTAAGACGACAGATCTATGGTTAATTTTTTAAAAAACTTTATATGCAATTTTCAAGTTAGAGAGAGAGATGAAGAAGGAGGAGGTATGTTTTGTTTTGTTTTTTGTTTTTTGTTTTTGTTTTTTTTTTAATATTGTGTGGTCATAAATCTGATAATACTATTAATTACTATATTTAAAATTTAGGCTATAATTTGTCAATGCTCTCTTCAAAGATATAAATAAATATAAAGTTTATAATAAAGATAATTATATATAAAACTTTAACTTTCCTTGGTGATAATACCAACTTTCTTAATAGTTTGGACAATAGTCAATAATCAAAAAATGATATGATGGGTCATGGAAATAATTGTTGTGGGGTCATTCTGAACTTGTAAATGGAATTTCTTGGAAAACAAGCAGTGCCCTATCGACTGAAGATGAGAATAGATATGCCTTATTATAGGTTTGTAACTTAGTGCTTATGGGCCCCTTCAATCATTGTGCACATTATTAGGGTGCTATTGTTTGAGTTTAGCTTTTATATTTGATTTTATTTTTTGAGTTTACGGAAAAAGAAGCTGGTTCTTGAAAAAAATGACGTATTATTAAATAAATTTATGACTTGATAGGCAATGAAAGAGAGGTGACTTATAAATTTAATTGACAAGACGTAACTCTTTTTTGCAGGATGCTGGTATCATCTTCTGCACTTATTAATTTAATTTACTTCACATGTTTCACGTCATCTCTACCATATAATAAGGCCAAATAAACTTATAGGTCTCGATTATTTTTTTATTTTATTTCTATTTATGCCCCTCTTTAGGCATAAAAAAGTACAATTGATCAATCAAATGAGTGGTTGTAGACATAACAGAAGTGTTAAAACTTGATAAATAGATAAACTAGAAGACAAAGATAACAAAAGTAAAATGATTAAAAAAATGATAGACAAAATCTAAATGAAGTATATCTATTTTGATAGACATTTTCAAATCTGTTGATTTATCCAAAATGATAGATAATAGAACTAAACTTTGATTTACCTAGAATGTCAGGTAAATAGGCATCAACCGATCCTTGATTCACATAGAGTACTAAGAGATGAAAAATAAGAAAAATAAACACTCTAACATCACTTTGAAAAATTCCACCCCTTTACATAGGAATGGACTAACATATTTATGAACTAAACTATCTCGAATAGAAACGGAAAACTACACATAATATTGGGGAACAAAATAATTATGAAAGCAAAGAAATGATCATATGGAAAGTATCAGTCACATTTTTTATAAGATCTTTTCTTTCTGATTCTTATAAATAGTCTAATTATCTATATTTTTTAGATTTAGCTTCATATTGGAGCTCCACATTCCCAAAAGGTGTATCCAATACTAGGATCCACCAAAATCGACCATTTTTTTTAATTGTAGCACATAGTGTATTTTGCAGGTACTTTTGAAGTTTATAATAGGTTTTGCAGAATATAAAAAAAAATAAAACATTTACCTTCAGTAATTCCTTGATTTTCTAAGATGACAGATATATGGTTAATTTTTTTAAAAAATTTATATGCAATTTTCAGGTTAGAGAGAGAGATGAAGAAGGAGGAGGTATATTTTGTTTTGTTTTTTGTTTTTTGTTTTTGTTTTGTATTGTGTGGTCATAAATCTGATAATACTATTAATTACTATATTTAAAATTTAGGCTATAATTTGTCAATGCTCTCTTCAAAGATGTAAATAAATATAAAGTTTATAATAAAGATAATTATATATAAAACTTTAACTTTCCTTGGTGATAATACCAACTTTCTTAATAGTTTGGACAATAGTCAATAATCGAAAAATGATATGATGGGTCATGGAAATAATTGTTATGGGGTCATTCTGAACTTGTAAATGGAATTTCTTGGAAAACAAGCAGTGCCCTATCGACTGAAGATGAGAATAGATATGCCTTATTATAGGTTTGTAACTTAGTGCTTATGGGCCCCTTCAATCATTGTGCACATTATTAGGGTGCTATTGTTTGAGTTTAGCTTTTATATTTGATTTTATTTTTTGAGTTTACGGAAAAAGAAGCTGGTTCTTGAAAAAAATGACGTATTATTAAATAAATTTATGACTTGATAGGCAATGAAAGAGAGGTGACTTATAAATTTAATTGACAAGACGTAACTCTTTTTTGCAGGATGCTGGTATCATCTTCTGCACTTATTAATTTAATTTACTTCACATGTTTCACGTCATCTCTACCATATAATAAGGCCAAATAAACTTATAGGTCTCGATTATTTTTTTATTTTATTTCTATTTATGCCCCTCTTTAGGCATAAAAAAGTACAATTGATCAATCAAATGAGTGGTTGTAGACATAACAGAAGTGTTAAAACTTGATAAATAGATAAACTAGAAGACAAAGATAACAAAAGTAAAATGATTAAAAAAATGATAGACAAAATCTAAATGAAGTATATCTATTTTGATAGACATTTTCAAATCTGTTGATTTATCCAAAATGATAGATAATAGAACTAAACTTTGATTTACCTAGAATGTCAGGTAAATAGGCATCAACCGATCCTTGATTCACATAGAGTACTAAGAGATGAAAAATAAGAAAAATAAACACTCTAACATCACTTTGAAAAATTCCACCCCTTTACATAGGAATGGACTAACATATTTATGAACTAAACTATCTCGAATAGAAACGGAAAACTACACATAATATTGGGGAACAAAATAATTATGAAAGCAAAGAAATGATCATATGGAAAGTATCAGTCACATTTTTTATAAGATCTTTTCTTTCTGATTCTTATAAATAGTCTAATTATCTATATTTTTTAGATTTAGCTTCATATTGGAGCTCCACATTCCCAAAAGGTGTATCCAATACTAGGATCCACCAAAATCGACCATTTTTTTTAATTGTAGCACATAGTGTATTTTGCAGGTACTTTTGAAGTTTATAATAGGTTTTGCAGAATATAAAAAAAAATAAAACATTTACCTTCAGTAATTCCTTGATTTTCTAAGATGACAGATATATGGTTAATTTTTTTAAAAAATTTATATGCAATTTTCAGGTTAGAGAGAGAGATGAAGAAGGAGGAGGTATATTTTGTTTTGTTTTTTGTTTTTTGTTTTTGTTTTGTATTGTGTGGTCATAAATCTGATAATACTATTAATTACTATATTTAAAATTTAGGCTATAATTTGTCAATGCTCTCTTCAAAGATGTAAATAAATATAAAGTTTATAATAAAGATAATTATATATAAAACTTTAACTTTCCTTGGTGATAATACCAACTTTCTTAATAGTTTGGACAATAGTCAATAATCGAAAAATGATATGATGGGTCATGGAAATAATTGTTATGGGGTCATTCTGAACTTGTAAATGGAATTTCTTGGAAAACAAGCAGTGCCCTATCGACTGAAGATGAGAAAAGAAATGCCTTATTATAGGTTTGTAACTTAGTGCTTATGGGACCCTTCAATCATTGTGCAAATTATTAGGGTGCTATTGTTTGAGTTTAGCTTTTATATTTGATTTTATTTTTTTGAGTTTACGGAAAAAGAAGCTGTTTCTTGAAAAAAATGACGTATTATTAAATAAATTTACGGCTTGACAGGCAATGAAAGAGAGGTGACTTATAAATTTAATTGACAAGACGTAACTCTTTTTTGCTGGATGCTGGTATCATCTTCTGCATTTACAAATTTAATTTACTTCACATGTTTCACGTCGTCTCTGCCATGTAACAAGCCCGAATAAACTTATAGGTCTCGATTATTTTATTTTTTTATTTCTATTTATGCCCCTCTTTAGGCATAAAAACATACAATTGATCAATCAAATGAGTGGTTGTAGACGTAACAAAAGTGTTAAAACTTGATAAAAAGATAAACAAGAAGACAAAGATAACAAAAGTAAAATGACTAAAAAAAATGCTAGACAAAATCTAAATGAACGTATATATATTTTGATAGACATTTTCAAATATGTTGATTTATCCAAAATGGTAGATAATAGAACTAAACTTTGATTTACCTTGAATGTCAGGTAAATAGGCATCAGCCGATCCTTGATTCACATAGAGTACTAAGAGATGAAAAAATAAGAAAAATAAACACTCTAACATCACTTTGAAAAATTCCACCCCTTTACATATGAATAGACTAACATATTTATGAACTAAACTATCTCGAATAGAAACAGAAAACTACAAATAAAATTGGCGAACAAAATAATTCTGAAAACAAAGAAATGATCATATGGAAAGGATCAGTCACATTTTTTATAAGATCTCCTCTTTCTGATTCTTATAAATAGACTAATTATCTATATTTTTTATATTTAGCTCCATATTGGAGCTCCGCATTCCCAAAAGGTGTATCCAATACTAGGATCCACTAAAATCGACCATTTTTTTCAATTGCAGCATATTGTATATTTTGCAGGTACTTTTGAAGTTTATAATAGGTTTTTTAGAATAAAAAAAAAAACATTTACATTCAGTAATTCCTTTGATTTTCTAAGATGACAGATCTATGGTTAATTTTTTTAAAAAATTTATATGCAATTTTCAGGCTAGAGAGAGAGATGAAGAAGGAGGAGGTATGTTTTGTTTTGTTTTTTGTTTTTTTTTTTTTTTTGTATTGTGCGGCCATAAATCTGATAATACGATTAATTACTATATTTAAAATTTATGCTATAATTTTTCAATGCTCTCTTCAAAGATATAAATAAATATAACGTTTATAATCACTACAACATAAACGGGATTTGATAGCGTTCAAAAAATGCTATCGTAGATTTCATAACATTTTAACAAACGCTATCACTGCCCCTGTTTTTTAAAGTACGTATCTTCTATAGCATTTTTCTGGTGCTATATTTTTATTCTGGTAGCATTTTTCTGATGCTATATTTTCCTTCTGGTAGCATTTTCTTGCTGCCATGTTCGCTGACACGGTACAACTTTCACTAGTGCTTCAAAAATGTACATTAGTACTGTGCTTTATATATATTACAAATATTTTGAAGCCATTTTGACATTATAAAATTTCAGTTGAAACTTGAAATCAATGTGGTATTAAATATAATATCATCAATACAAATCCACAAGGCCACATAATTTATTGTGATAGAATTTGTGACTAAAACATGTGAACCATAATTAATTGATACAAGTTCTCACAAGAATTTAACTGAATATCCAAAGAAAAAGGAAGACTCTCACCAGAAAGAAAAAAAAAAAAAAAAAAAAAAAAAAAAAAAAAAAAAAAAAAAAAAAAACTTCATGTGGTCTCAATGGGACAGGTCTTCGCTAGTAACACATGCACTTAAAGCTTGAAGTAAATCTGAAGACGCGATGCCAAAATTCTTGAGACTGTAACAAAGGCTAGCATTAATGAGAATTGACAAGATAAAGTTGATGGCTTGAAGTTGAAAAATCACCACATCCATAATTTTAGCCATGCATGAAAGGATCTATCAATAATCCAAAAATCAATGTTCATTCTACCATGAGCAGGCAATTTGTTGTAACGACCCGCCTATCACAGGCCGTTACCATACATACATACATGCATACTTAATTAATAGGCATAACGTAAGCAGCGGAATTTTTTTTTTTTTTTTTATAATGCGGATACGTGAAATGTATAACATATGTAAGTATGTTTGCATACGATTTAATTTACATAATAAAAATCAAAACGCGAAGCGGTTATCATCCCCACATTCCACAGCTCGCCATGCCTCGCTCGCCACCTTGCACCATCAGTTGCCAGTAGGTTGCTTACCTACAACATAGACGTAAGTCACGTGAGCTTTCGCTCAGCAAGTACAACATACATATCCGCGACAATTAAACATAAACATAACTCATCATACATAACTTTTCATAGCATACACATCATACTTAACTCATACATAACATACATATCATGTCACATCATCGCATAATATATGCATGAACCAATTATGCTCTTATTATGCCATCGTATTCATTCTTAACTTATCTTACTTATGGGCCCCTTATTATGAGTGTACGTACCGGGCGCGCTCTATGGACTTACTCTTGCCATAGCTCAACCCGACCTGACGCGGGTCGGTACGACACAGGCAAGCTTGCTTGCCATCATACTTACTTTTTATGAACTCATACTTGTTCTTATTAGTGAACATGCTTCGTGATGTCACTATTCATAATTATGCTCATATCTTAATATCATGCCATAATCTCATGCTCATAATCATATTGTAAACATAACATCATTTCATCATAAACATCAAACATACTTGGCAAGTATACAACAAAAGCCTATGCTGTAGGCGGAGTTGTACTTACCTTTAGTACTATGTCCCAAGGTATGTTGATCCAATTCAGGATGCCTCAGCAGGCTATCTCCTGCTACATCAGAGGACACAGAGTAAGAATTTAGTTCTTACGGAATGTTGGTAATCAAACCAACATTCATGCCTAGTCATAGTTATATGTTTCCCCCTTTTCTTAAACAAACCCGGATACTTCCTCTGTATCGCGGATACCCCTAAGGTTTAGGGTTTACTTCACTTAACGTGTACTTTGATTGGTTACACCAAGTAACCTTGGCTAAACAGCCATCTTTAGTAGTGTTGGACTACTGTTTTTAAATCTTGGGCCTATGCCTTCTAATAAACAACTCAAAGGGTTATTTCCGATAACCTGAGTTTTTAGGCCCGACTAGTCATTTTTACTATTATATTGGGTTACGTTGGATAACCCTTGGGCTTAGGGCCCAAACCAATAACGCGGAACCTTTTCCGATTATGGTTCATTTAAACGTGCTTAAAAAAAACTCTTCCTTTTCTTTGGAAAAACTTAGGGTTTTAAGAGCATTTGTTAAAAAACGTAGAACGGGTCTTTGTAAAAATTATTAAAAGCAGAAACTGCCTTTGGAACAGTTTTTCACTGAGAATTAGTCAGTGGATATGCAGAAACATCCTTTTCCTGCACTGTTTTAAACATTCCTGTGCAGGAATTTCTTGTTCACTGCACAGTTTTTGAAATCTAATTTTCTATTTAAAAATCGAAGCAGAATTTGAAAAAGTTTTCTTCATGAAAGTTTTAAAGCATTAAAAATCCTAAAACTTTCGTTTTGAACTCAAGACCCAAATCGGTCTCTAACCCGTTCGTTTGCCCTGTTAAACTCACCTGGCCGTGCTTAGGGTCTGGGCATGGTCAGGCTCGGTTTTTCTTAAAAACAAAGGCCATTGGAGCCTTATTTTTAAAAACTGTCCACGTTTTCCCATAGTAAAAACCCTACTCTACAACTTTTGTGTTTTACGTTTTTCCAAAATCAGCCTCTAAGGGCCTCAAATTTCGGTTTCCAGAAAACTGGGCAGATCTAACCCGAATTGGCAGTTTTCGGTATTTTCTTGGTTTCTCGTCCTAATTCGTGCACACTACCTCAACCGAACTCAGCGGGAGCCTAGAATCAACATTCAGCGTTTTTCTAACGTTCCAATTTAACTTGCATGCAATTTAAACCCGTCCATGCAAGTCAATCACAAAATGGCAGCTTATAGGTTTTAGGGTTTGCATGGTTTTGGCTAATCATCAAACCATTTGTATGCATGATCATTCTAGCATCCTAACTAAATTTTTACAGCAAGCATAATCAGATTTTGGGGAACATATAACTTACTAAACTTTCTATCATGCAACCCTAATCATTAACAATCATAAACATAATCAAAACATTGCCTAAACTACTAAATCAACCACCCTTAATACCTAATCAAGCACACTTAAAAATCTGACCTAAATCAGAAAATTAAATTGAGCTTATGCTCATTACAAAATAGCTTGTAATACATTTAAATCTCCAATTTAGAACTTGAATTGAGAGATTTAAGTGCCAAACGAATTTTACCTTAATCCGAGTGGAAATGGGTTTGGTTGGCTCGATCTTTCTCCCTTCCTTTCTCCTTGGTGCAGCCGGCCCTAGCTCCACCTAATGAGCTTGAAATTTTCCAGCCTCCTAGTGCATGCACCAACCAAGTTTCCAGCCAAGTTTCACAGCAATCAGCCACTTCCTCACTAGTTTTCCACCTCAAAATTTCGCCCCCCTTGCAGCAGCCACACAACCGGCCACTATGGCTAGTTTGGCTCCAAAAATTTTTTTCAGCTTTCTAGCTTGATTCCTAGTGCAAACCGAACCCTCCTAGGACTAAATTCTTGGTTCCCCAAACTTTTTCTTTCTCTTTGGCAGCTCCTAATATGGTCGGATTTTGTGCTGAAATTTGGCCAAAGTTTGCCTAAATTTTCACATTTTTGTGAATAGAATGCACTCCTATTTATAGGCAAATTTGAACTTTTCAAAATTGCAAAATAGTCCCTCAAAGTTAGCCAATTTGCACAAAAAGGGGGTGAGGTGGCCGGCCATTCCAAGTCTAGAACCAACTAATTCTTTCCAAAATTTTCATTAAATCAAATTAATGATGTCATAATTAAAAAGCTATGTGACATCATTAAACCCTTGTTTGGCCTCATTCTTGATTAAACAGTATACTCTAATACCAAACAGATATGGTTGGTACTGTGGTCTTTGATTCACAGTACCAATTAATAAAATACAGTCCAAAATTTATCTGTCTAATAATAGGCCATACGAAGAATTGTCTTTTCGTTTCTAGCCTTTTGGCTTTTAATTTCCTATTTAGTGTGCTTGATTTTTCTATGGTGGTTTTGAATCTAACTCAAACCATTTTATCTGAAAAATTTGGTTTTCCGCAGTATACTTCCTATACCGCTAACCATTTTTCGATATCGTCAAAGAATTGATCTTTCTAGCCAATCTTTGACTTTCTTAGGTCAATGTTGCCTATTCTAACAACGTGGACTCTCTTGATTTACTTTGACGGTTTCTGGTCAAACTTTGACTTTCTGGTCAAACTTTGACTCTCGGGTCAAACTTTGACTTTTGTAAAAATCATAGCGTTTTCATACCTTTTTCCTCAAAAGGTCGTATGCTCAACTAAGCAATCATTTTTGAGTCTTATAAAAGCATAAGAACTCACAATTCTGAATAAAAACCCTAAACCGGGCTTTTCATAAATACCTTCATGGTACAGTTTAAATTTCTATACAAGAAATTGTGACGTTGTAAAATTCTAGTTCTTACATTTGTAAGGCAATATCAATTAGCAAGAAAGTAAACGCTGAGGAACAGAAAAATCACCAATAAGGTCAAAATCAAGTATGAGGAAGGGAACATATAAATTATATAATTCATATGCAAGGAAAAATCTATCAATCCAACTTACCACCACAATGTGACATTAAACTGTTCTAGACGATTGATTTATCGGCACCCTGAACGTATTGAGCACCAACAAAAACGTTGAATCATAATGAGGATGTTTATAGAGACATTACATTGCAAACCTATCTTAAAATAGTTCATAGTTTGCTAGCTCAAAGCATAATCAAATTCTATTGGTTTTCTGAGAAACTACTACTGTTGGCCATTCAATAGTTTCGAAAAAGTTATGAAGACCAACTCTAAAGTTAATTAAACATGAAACGGACTAAGCTCAAGCAGCTAACTTATATCTGACACAAAAATATCTGTTTCACGCTACAATCGAATGAGAAAAATTAGGTCAAAAAATTGTTACGACATAAATACGGCAATAAATATATACATTCCTTATCTTTAGGAACAATCTTTTCCATAGCCTAAACAGACTGATGAGTCCTAAAAGTTTCCATCTCTCTGCTCGTCCACCTCCCCTCTCCGATCTTAACTTCATGAAATCACTACAGGGTTTGAGATCCAAAAGAAAACAGAACCAGATTAGCCAAAGATCTCTCTTGCTCCTAAAAATATTTAAACAATTCATGTATAAAATAAGAATAGACATTGTTTACAGCAACTTCTATTGAAAAATTCATAAGAACATGTATATAAAACCAATTCATCTCAAACTTTACAAAATAAGAATAGACATGTCTAGCATTCTTCATATAAGTTTTCATGCCATTTGGATGTCATTTGGCATGTCTGATACAAAGAAGAATTTGGCTGTCCTACTGTTACCAGAAAATTTCCATCAATAGTAGTCCGGCATTCCAAATTCTCCTAATTTCTTTTTGTGTAAAAATTTGATAGTGGCTTTTTTTTTTTTGTTGAAAGTATGATAGTGACTATTATTGTACACTTCATCCCCTCATAATCCAAATAAAATTTAAAGTTTTTGGATGACAAGAAGAGGCTGTATTTGCCCCAGCCAGAACAGAAATTTCATTTTTTTTTTCAGAGCACATTCAGACATTTTATCGAATACATTTCTTGAATTACCAAATCATAAATGTTCGTATAACTAGAAAACAAAAGACAACCCATTATTTAAGCATATAATTAGAGTTAATGCTCAATCTACCAGCACAAACTTTATTCCCTTCAGTTTCTGAAGAGTGTACATAACCAACTCATAAACGGGAACACAAAAATTCATCCACTCATCATATATACAACTACAAGATACTGATACATAACCAATTACTAGACCAAATAAGAATAAAGAAAGCCAAAAACAATTGATGTATAGCATACCTATAACTTACACAAATGGAGTGTAGTTAAGCAAACAAACAAACAAACAACCAAAAAAAAAAAAAGTCACATGGAGTTTAGTTAGGATAAAAATTAAATAATGCACATAGTTTTTTCATCGAGAGTGAAAATAAAATGAGAAGATAGAAGATTTAGAGAGATCTTAAGGACTTACCAGAGGTTGAATTCACTGGATTTAAAGAATGAAAATGGGGGAGAGATTGGGAGTTGCCATTCCGGTTCATTGTGTGATCTTGGGAATTAAACGCCAATGTCAAATTCACCTAAAAAATGAAAGTACAGAGACTGAAAATTAAGTAAATCGATCAAGCTAGAAATGAATAAACCGAGCCATACCAATCATTCAAGACAGAGATTCTCCTGACAAAGCCCTTTTTGCCTCCACCTGTGAGACCAAAGTTTGAAACTTTAATATGCTTCGAACATAAACACATGTATACAGGTACAAAGACATTCGCATTTAGTCTTGCAACAGTAAGAACAAGAGGGGGAAAAATGCAATATGCAAGAACAACAAGTCTACTATTATATGTTCTAAAGTATTTCATGCGGAAACCAGATAAAAAAGTTTTAATATTCATGTTGATAGAAACAAACGTCAAAAAGAGGGAGGAAAGTTCATTTGGATCCACAAGAACAGCATTTCAAAGGCTGACAAGAAACCATTCCTAAATTCACAAACTTCTTCTTTTTTCTTTTTTCTTTTTTCTTTTTTCTTTTATTTATTTATTTATTTATAATACCGAACAGAGAAATTAGAACAATATAAGACATTGTAGAATGTTTCTGCTCATATTTTCCAGATTTAGCACAAATTTTCATTGCGTCCAGCTGACTTAGAAAGTTTTTCCCCTAATCACCAAAGTATCGAGTGCTCAAAATATTGTTCCGTGTTCTCCTAATTTAAAGATTTTCATGTTTCTACTCATATTTTCCAGATTTAACAAAAATTTTCATTGCGTCCAGCCGACTTTAGAAAATTTTCTTCCCTTGATCACCAAAGTATTGAGTGCTCAAATATCATTATGCATTTTCCTAATTTGACATTTTATCGTCAACTGGAAAACTCCATTCAAAGAACGAAAACTTTTTTTTTCCCCCCCAAGGATCGGAACAAATAAAAATTAAACGGTAGGAAAAATCGTGACAAGCCATCAAAATTGCATCAAGGCAGAGTTAAACCAGAAAGCATATAAGCTTTCTACTAAAACAATGGCGTTATTAACTCCAACTCATATAGGATTTGAAAAAATATTTTTAAAAAAATACCGAAATGGAAAAAAAAAAAAAAAACGTATACCTACTACAAAAGGAATTCAAGAGAATTCCGCACAACAGTTTATTTATAAAAGAATACAAAAGTCTCGATAAATTAAACTCCATTTGCCCTGATAAGATAATTCCCAGATGAAAGCCCCAGAAGAAATCCCATTAAACAATACCACGAAAATTCCAATCACTGGCGAACAGCAAAAAGCGCAAGCAACCCAAATAAGAACAACAAGAAAACAGAGGAAGAAAAACCCCCCCAAAAGCAAAAAATCGAACCCAATAGGTAGAGAGAAAAAAATCAAAACTCTCAGAATTAACTTCAATTAAGCACAGAAAAGGTCAATGCAAGTAGAAATTAATAGGGGGGGAAGGATGCTGACCGTTCGGCCGTCGATTGTGTGCTTGTCGTTGAGGACAGTATTGAACACAGAAGGATCAGAGAAGACGACGAAGCCGAAACCCCTAGGTCTGCCGGTGGTCTTGTCGCGCATGATGACGGTCTGAGTGACCTCGCCGTACTGGCCGAAGTACTCCATGAGCTTCTCTTCAGTGGTGTCTCAAGAATTTTTGATACCCTAGCAGTTTGGGAGGAAATATGAGAAAGGAACGTCTAAAGAGAAATTTTTGAGAGGGAACTGTTTAGAGAAAATATTTTGGGATATGGAAATCTTAAGTGAATATGTTTTTTCTATTGTTGGTTGGGCGTGGCAATTTCGTGTTGGTGGTTTCGAAAGATAGTGGGAGAGGTGGCTTCGGCGCGGCTTATCTCTCCCATCTAATTAAATTTTAATTTAAATTTGAATTAAGCCCACGCTCCATGTAATATATTTCCAAAACCGTTATTAGTCAATGTTATCTTAAGGCCTTATTCTTGTAGTGAATAAAGATAATTATATATAAAACTTTAACATTCCTTAGTGATAATATCAACTTTCTTAATAGTTTGGACAATAGTCAATAATCGAAAAATGATATGATAGGTCGTGGAAATAATTGTTGTGGGGTCATTCTGAACTTATAAATGGAATTTCTTGGAAAACAAGCAGTGCCCTATCGACTGAAGATGAGAAAAGAAATGCCTTATTATAGGTTTGTAACTTAGTGCTTATGGAACCCTCCAATCATTGTGCAAATTATTAGGGTACTATTGTTTGAGTTTAGCTTTTATATTTGATTTTATTTTTTTGAGTTTACGAAAAAAGAAACTGTTTCTTGAAAAAAATGACATATTATTAAATAAATTTACGACTTGACAGGCAATGAAAGAGAGATGACTTATAAATTTAATTGACAAGACGTAACTCTTTTTGGCTAGATGCTGACATCATCTTCTGCGTTTATAAATTTAATTTACTTCACATGTTTCATATTGTCTCTGCCATGTAATAAGCCCGAATAAACTTATAGGTCTCGATTATTTTATTTTTTTTATTTCTATTTATGCCCCTCTTTAGGCATAAAAAAGTACAATCAATCAATCAAATGAGTGGTTGTAGACATAACAGAACTGTTAAAATTTGATAAAAAGATAAATTAGAAGACAAAGATAACAAAAGTAAAATGATTAAAAAAAATGATAGACAAAATCTAAATGAACGTATATCTATTTTGATAGACATTTTCAAATCTATTGATTTATTTCAAAATGATAGATAATAGAACTAAACTTTGATTTACCTAGAATGTCAGGTAAATAGGCATCAGCCGATCCTTGATTCACATAGAGTACTAAGAGATGAAAAAAAAAAAAAAATAAACACTCTAACATCACTTTGAAAAATTGCACCCCTTTACATATGAATGGACTAACATATTTATGAACTAAACTATCTCGAATAGAAACGGAAAACTACAAATAAAATTGGGGAACAAAATAATTCTGAAAACAAAGAAATGATCATATGGAAAGGATTAGTCACATTTTTTATAAGATCTCCTCTTTCTAATTCTTATAAATGACTAATTATCTATATTTTTTATATTTAGCTCCATATTGGAGCTCCGCATTCCCAAAAGTTGTATCCAATACTAGGATCCACCAAAATCGACCATATTTTTAACTGTAGCATATAGTGTCTTTTGCAGGTACTTTTGAAGTTTATAATAGGTTTTTTAGAATATAAAAAAAAATAAAACATTTATATTCAGTAATTCCTTTGATATTCTAAGATGACAGATCTATGGTTAATTTTTTAAAAAAATTTATATGCAATTTTCAGGTTAGAGAGAGAGATGAAGAACGAGGAGGTATGTTTTGTTTTGTTTTTTGTTTTTTTGTTTCTTTTTTTTTTTTTTTTTTTTTTTTGTATTGTGTGGTCATAAATCTGATAATACTATTAATTACTATATTTAAAATTTTGACTATAATTTGTCAACGCTCTCTTCAAAGATATAAATAAATATAAAGTTTATAATAAAGATAATTATATATAAAACTTTAACTTTCCTTAGTGATAATACCAACTTTCTTAATAGTTTGGACAATTGTCAATAATCGAAAAATGATATGATGGGTCGTGGAAATAATTGCTGTGGGGTCATTCTAAACTTGTAAATGGAATTTCTTGAAAAACAAGCAGTGTCTTATCGACTGTATATGCGAAAAGAAATGCCTTATTATAGGTTTGTAACTTAGTGCTTATGGGACCCTTCAATCATTGTGCAAATTATTAGGGTGCTATTGTTTGAGTTTAGCTTTTATATTTGATTTTATTTTTTGAGTTTACGGAAAAAGAAACTGTTTCTTGACAAAAATGACATATTATTGAATAAATTTACGACTTGACAGGCAATGAAAGAGAGATGACTTATAAATTTAATTGACAAGACGTAACTCTTTTTGGCTAGATGCTGACATCATCTTCTGCGTTTATAAATTTAATTTACTTCACATGTTTCATATTGTCTCTGCCATGTAATAAGCCCGAACAAACTTATAGGTCTCAATTATTTTATTTTTTATTTCTATTTATGCCCCTCTTTAGGCATAAAAAAGTACAATCGATCAATCAAATGAGTGGTTGTAGACATAACAGAAGTGTTAAAATTTGATAAAAAGATAAATTAGAAGACAAAGATAACAAAAGTAAAATGATTAAAAAAAATGATAGACAAAATCTAAATGAACGTATATCTATTTTGATAGACATTTTCAAATCTATTGATTTATCCAAAATGATAGATAATAGAAATAAACTTTGATTTACCTAGAATGTCAGGTAAATAGGCATCAGCCGATCCTTGATTCACATAGAGTACTAAAAGATGAAGAAATAAAAAAAATAAACACTCTAACATCACTTTGAAAAATTGCACCCCTTTACATATGAATGGACTAACATATTTATGAACTAAACTATCTCGAATAGAAACGGAAAACTACAAATAAAATTGGGGAACAAAATAATTCTGAAAACAAAGAAATGATCATATGGAAAGGATCAGTCACATTTTTGATAAGATCTCCTCTTTCTAATTCCTATAAATGACTAATTATCTATATTTTTTATATTTAGCTCCATATTGGAGCTCCGCATTCCCAAAAGGTGTATCCAATACTAGGATCCACCAAAATCGACCATTTTTTTAATTGTAGCATATAGTGTATTTTGCAGGTACTTTTGAAGTTTATAATAGGTTTTTCAGAATATAAAAAAAATAAATAAATAAAACATTTATATTCAGTAATTCCTTTGATATTCTAAGATGACAGATCTATGGTTAATTTTTTAAAAAAATTTATATGCAATTTTCAGGTTAGAGAGAGAGATGAAGAAGGAGGAGGTATGTTTTGTTTTGTTTTTTGTTTTTTGTTTTTTTGTTTTTTTGTTTTTTTTTTTTTTTTTTTTGATTGTGTGGTCATAAATCTGATAATACTATTAATTACTATATTTAAAATTTTGACTATAATTTGTCAACGCTCTCTTCAAAGATATAAATAAATATAAAGTTTATAATAATGATAATTATATATAAAACTTTAACTTTCCTTAGTGATAATACCAACTTTCTTAATAGTTTGGACAATTGTCAATAATCGAAAAATGATATGATGGGTCGTGGAAATAATTGCTGTGGGGTCATTCTAAACTTGTAAATGGAATTTCTTGAAAAACAAGCAGTGTCTTATCGACTGTAGATGAGAAAAGAAATGCCTTATTATAGGTTTGTAACTTAGTGCTTATGGGACCCTTCAATCATTGTGCAAATTATTAGGGCGCTATTGTTTGAGTTTAGCTTTTATATTTGATATTATTTTTTGTGTTTACGTAAAAAGAAGCTGTTTCTTGAAAAAAATGACGTATTATTAAATAAATTTATGACTTGACAGGCAATGAAAGAGAGGTGACTTGTAAATTTAATTGACAAGACGTAACTCTTTTTGGCTGGATGCTGGTATCATCTTCTACATTTATAAATTTAATTTACTTCACATGTTTCACGGCGTCTCTGCCATGTAATAAGCCCATATAAACTTATAGGTCTCGATTATTTTATTTTTTTTATTTCTATTTATGCCCCTCTTTAGGCGTAAAAAAGTACAATCGATCAATCAAATGAGTGGTTGTAGACATAACAGAAGTGTTAAAACTTGATAAAAAGATAAACTAGAACTCAAAGATAACAAAAGTAAAATGATTAAAAAAATGATAGACAAAATCTAAATGAACTTATATCTATTTTGATAGACATTTTCAAATCCGTTGATTTATCCAAAATGATAGATAATAGAACTAAACTTTGATTTACCTAGAATGTCAAGTAAATAGGCATCAGCCGATCCTTGATTCACATAGAATACTAAGAGATGAAAAAAATAAGAAAAATAAACACTCTAACATCACTTTGAAAATTTCCACACCTTTACATATGAATGGACTAACATATTTATGAACTAAACTATCTCGAATAGAAACGGAAAACTAAAAATAAAATTGGGAAACAAAATAATTCTGAAAATAAAGAAATGATCATATGGAAAGGATCAGTCACCTTTTTGATAAGATATCCTCTTTCTGATTCTTATAAATAGACTAATTATCTATATTTTTTATATTTTGCTCCATATTGGAGCTCCGCATTCCCTAAAGGTGTATCCAATGCTAGGATCCGCCAAAATCGACCATTTTTTTTAATTGTAGCATATAGTATATTTTGCAGGTAGTTTTGGAGTTTATAATAGGTTTTTCATAATATTAAAAAATAAAACATTTATATTTAGTAATTCCTTTGATTTTCTAAAATAGCAGATCTACAGTTAATTTTTAAAAAATGTTTATATGCAATATTTAGGTTAGAAAGAGGGAGGTGAAGAAGAAGGAGGAGATATGTTTTGTTTTGTTTGTTTGTTTGTTTTTTTTTTTTTTTTTTTTTTTTTTTTTTTTGTATTATGTAGTCATAAATCTGATCTTACTATATTAATTGCTATATTTAAAATTTAGGCTATAATTTGTCAATGCTATCTTCAAAAATATAAATAAATATAAAGTTTCTAATAAAGATAATTACATATAAAACTTTAACTATAATATCAGCTTTCTTAATAGTTTGGACAATAATTAATAGTGCACAATGAAATGATGGGTCGTGGAAATAATTCTATGCTATGGGGCCATTCTGAACTTGTAAACGGAATTTTTGGGAAAAGAAGTAGTGCCTTATCGACTGAAGATGAGAAAAGAAATGCCTTATTATAGATTTGTAACTTAGTGCTCATGGGACCCTTTGATTATTGTGCAAATTATTAGGTGCTATTGTTTGAGTCTAGCTTTTGTATTTGATTTCATTTTTTGAGTTTACGGAAAAAGAAGCTGTTTATTGAAAGAATGACGTATTATTAAATAAATCTACGACTTGACAGTCAATGAAAGAGAGGTGATTTATAAATTTAATTGATAAGACGTAACTCTTTTTGGCTGGATGCTGATCATCTTCTGCATTTTTAAATTCAATTGACTTCATATGTTTCACATATTTTCTACCATGTCATTGTCCGAATAAACTTATAGGTGTCGATTATTTTATTGTATTTTTATTTCTATCTATACCCCTCTTTTCTTTTTAGGTATAAAAGGTATAATTGGTTAAAAAAATGAGTGGTTGTAGACATAGCAGAAGTGTTAAAACTTGATAAAAAGATAAACTATAAGACAAATATAACAAAAGTAAAATGATTAAAAAAAAATGATAGACAAAGTGTAAAAGGACATATATCTATTTTGATAGACATTTTCAAATCTGTTTATTTTTCCAAAATGACATATAATAGAACTAAACAGTTGATTTACCTAGAATGCCAGGTAAATAGGCATCAGCCACTCCTTGATTTACACAGAGTACTAAGAGATGAAAAAATAAGTAAAATAAACACTCTAACATCCCTTTGAAAAATTTCACCCCTTTACATATGAATGGACTAACATATTTAAGAACTAAACTATCCCGAATAGAAATGGAAAACTACAAATAAAATTGGGAAACAAAATAAACAAAGTAATGATATGGAAAGGATCGGTTACATTTTTGATAAGCCTCTGATCCTTGTAGATAGAATAATTATCTATATTTTTTATATTTAACTCCATATTGGAGCTCCGCATTCCCAAAAGGTGTATCCAATGCTAGGATCCACCATAATAGACCATTTTTTGTAATTGTTGTATATAGTGTATATTACATGTACTTTTGAAGTTTATAATCGGTTTTTTAGAATATGAAAAAATAAAATATTTATATTTAGTAATTCCTTTGATTTTTTAAAATAGCATATATACGGTAAATATTTTAAAAAAATATTTATATGTAATTTTCAGGTTAGAGAGAGAGACGAAGAAGAAGGAAGAGATATGTTTTATTTTGTTTTGTTTTTTTTTTTTTTTTGAGTATTGTGTACTATTACCTACTATATGTAAAATTTAGGCTATAATTTGTCGGTAGGCTCTTCAAAAATATAAATAAATATAAAGTTCCTAATTAAGATAGTTATATATAAAATTTTAACTTTTTCCTTAATGATAATATCAACTTTCTTAAAAGTTTGGACAATAGTTAATAATCCAAAAATGATATGATGGGTCGCGGAAATAATTCTTTGTTGTGGGGCCATTCTGAACTTGTAATCAGAATTTCTGATAAAACATGATTATAGGTTTGTAACTTAATGCTCATGGGACACTTCTATTATTGTGCAAATTATTAGGGTGCTTTTGTTTGACTCTAGCTTTTGTATTTGATTTTATTTTTTGAGTTTACGGAAAAAGAAGCTGTTTATTGAAGAAATTATTTTTGAAACCGTCAAGATCCGTATTAGAACTATGTGTTTTATATATTTTTTTATTTTTACTGTGATATTATATTGATTTAATAACTAAATGGCGTCTGATGCTTTTCTCTAAGTAGAATCAAAATCGGTTCTCACTCTCTCATTTTTCATCTGGGGGAAATGTACAATGTATTTATCTAAGAGCTACCCTCTGGTAGCTAAAACAAAAGGCAATAAATAGATAAATGAATGAACTCTCTCTCCTAAACGACTTTTTTATGTCATTTTTGTGACTTGAAATAATGAATGAGTTTAACCAGTACTTATAATGCGCTTAGAACATCAATTTGAGTTGAAAGTTTTAGATTGATGTGGGATGACTTTTTTAAAATAAAAAAACTGACTTTTTTAAAATAAACTTTTTTTTAAAACAAAATGTCAAAATTAAGCTAGAACGGGCCAACCAAGCAGACCATTGGACTAAGATGGTACGCTTTCTCCCCTAGATCTTATCTGTCTATTTTCATCATATGAT
>CM046362.1:23431853-23450232 GCA_025413025.1 Ficus hispida | reverse complement strand
AACTGCCAATTCGGGTTTAGATCTGCCCAGTTTTCTGGAAACCGAAATTTGAGCCCTTAGAGGCTGATTTTGGAAAACGTAAAACACAAAAGTTGTAGAGTAGGATTTTTCCTAGTAGACTACGGAACAGTTTTCGAAAATAAGGCTCCAAAGGCCTTCGTTTTGTGAAACCCGAGCCTGACCGTGCCCAGACCCTATGCACGGCCAGGTGAGTTTAACAGGTAAAGAGTGGGTTAGAGACCGATTTTGTGACCCCCCAAAATCTACGTAGGGCGTACTACGTATGTAATAATCGAAATTTTCACGAACTCACAATTTTCTTGTAAATAAGAAATTTATAGTTCGTATTATGTGTTTATGTGCAATTTTATGAAAATTATGAATATTAATACAAAATTCATGATTTTATCAGTATATGATTGAGTTCTCGGTAAATTAATTACGAGACTTCATGATAGGCCTTTTAAGTAAAAAGTATGACGAAATTTCATGAATTCATGATAGTCAAATTTTGACAAGAGAGTCAATGATTGACAAGAAAGCAATGGTTGACCCGAAAAATCGAAAATGAGGCGTACGGTTAAATATTTTTCAGTATAAAAATTGTACCGTGTAAAAACCATTTTTTCGGATAAATGGTATGTTTAAGATTCAAAAACCACCATAGAAAATCAAGCACATTAGTTAGGTTATCTTTGGCCAAGAAGTTTGATTGTATAAGAAAAATTTTATACAGTCCATTTCTACATAGATAATTTTGGACTGCAATTCGTATAACAGTATTAAATTGTACTGTGTATTAGTGAACACAGTATTAGAAATATCTGTGTTGGATTTAAAGTGGACTACATTAAAGAACAAGCCAAACAAGGCTTTAAGATGACATCACCTCACCTTAGATTTATGACATCATCCCATTTTTGATTTATGATATCATAAATGGTGGAAACAATCACACCATGACACCTAGCACAAGGATGGCCGGCCACTTGGAGGGTTCTTTGGCAAAATTTGTGCAATATTTTTATTCCAAGGATTTTTGAGCAAAGTTGAACCAAGAATAATTGCAAAGAAACCCATTTTTTCACCTATAAATAGGCCAAGGGGGTGGGCGGATTTTGAGCCAAAAATTGGTGAAAACTAGCCAAACTCTTGCCATTTTCTCTCTCAAGAAATCCGGACTTCCAAGGGTGAGAAAGAGCAAAGAAAAATTCGGAAAACTTAGGGGTTTTAGTGCTAGGGTAGTCGGTTTTTCTCTAGTGGCTTCAAGATAGGTTTTCGAAATTTTTGGTGCCCATTTTTGGGGCCAACAGCCAGCTGCCAAGGGGAGTGAGTGAGTGATAAAATTTGGATTTAAGAGTGTTTAGTTTAGTGCAAGCAGCCACCAAGAATCAGCCAACTTTGGTGCCAATTGGTGCAACAAAACCGGCCTTGGGTGGAAGCTAGGTAAATCCCCTCAAAACCCAACACTTTTCATTTAAATTTCAATTGAGAAATTTAAATGTATTTCAAGCAAAGTTGTAAGAGCATAAGCTCACTTTAATTCCCTGCCTTAGTTAAGAAATTTAGGTTATGTGCTTGGTTAATTAGGATTTTATGGTTGGTGGTTTTATATGCATGCTTTGTGTTTGATTAAATGCTTAGGATTTTGCATGGTTATGAATGTTGTTCAAATTGGCTTGCATGTTGAATATTGAACGTTAGAAACCGCTGCATGATTGATATTAGGGCTCCCGCGGTGGCTGGTTGAGCTAGATTTCACGTCTAGGACGTAAAACAAAAATCGAAACCGAAAACTGCCATTTCGGGTAGAAACTGGTCAGTTTTCGGGAAAAAGCGATTTTTAGGCCCTTAGAGGCCGAATTTGACAAAACTTAAAACACAAAAGTTGTTCAGAACAGTTTTTCTAGAGGGCAACGCGGACGGATTTGCAAAATGAGGCTCCAATGGCCTCCGTTTTATGAAAATCCGAGACTAAACTGCCCAGACCTAGTTTACACGACCAGTGGGTTTCAAATTAAAACTGGTACGAATCCAAGCAGAACTTGGTTTTTCTTAAAACATGAAAGTTTTAGAATTTCTCAAGAGCAAGAACTTTCGTGAAGACAAGTTTTTCAAATTCCATTTGGATTTTAAATACAACCTGAACTATAAAAACTGTGCAGAGAACAAGAAATTCTGTACAGGATTTTCTACAAACATACAGAAAAACTGTATTTTTACATCAACATTTCCTGTTTTGACTATGAAAACTATTTCAAAAGCAGTTTTCAGCCTTAAATGAGTTTTATAAAGTTTTACTTTGAAAACCTCGAATTTTGAAGTAAAACAAAAGATTTTCTAGCCAATTTTCCAAATTGGATTTAAAAGCTAAAGTGTAAAAAAACAAAAGATGACGAGTGGTAACCGGAAGGATAACCGAGTTACTAAGGCTTAGGCTCGATAATAAGAATAGTAATTTAATACTAATCATATGGGTTTAATACCCAAGGTTACCTCAAGTAACCTAATGGGTCAAGATAATTAACCACAATCTCTAGGGTTACAATTAGTAACCTAGTAGTTGATCAAAGCTTGTAAAAAGGACATATAATTAGAATATTGAACAGGTTACCAATATTTTATAGGATCCTTATCCTACGTTCTTTTTAATAGCAGGAGGTAACCTGCAGTTGCAATCTGAGTTAAGGCAACGAAACCCCAGACATAGTATCTCAGGCAAGTATCGAACCTCACCTGCAGTATGGAAATAGTAAATACTATTTTCAAATGTGCTATGTTATGCTATGCTATTTACACTATATTTTCAAGTGTACATGCTATGATATGTGATGCCATGCGAGGATATATTCTATGACATGTTATGCCATGTTGATAAGAATGCCATGTTTTTAAAAGTGTCATGGTTTACAAAAATACCATAAATGCCATGTTTTCAAAAGTGTCATGGTTTACAAAAATGCCATAAATGACATGTTTTTCAAGAATGCTATGTTATGGCAAGTGTTAAGTATGATATAACATAGTGACATCATGAAGCATGTTCACTAATGTTAAACCATATGGTAAGATAAATCAAGAAAGGTGTCGTACCAACCTCCCGTGATCGAGGAGGATACATGTTTAAAACCAGTTGTGACATTTACCTCTCGTTGATGCGTGAGGGTCACGTTTTAATTCCCAGAACTGTTAGGGCCTTGCAAACCCTAGCTTTGTCTGGAGGCTGCGCGCTTTCGGTACGTACACTATGGGCCCACATGTTGAGACAAGATAAGTTAAAGATTGAGTCTAAAATGAAGCATAAGACTTTCAATCAATCATAAATGGCTCATGCATAAGTTACATGATGATTGACATGTTTTAAAGATGATTAAATTATTTTGTGAGATTATGTTTGTACTTGCTGGGCGAAAGCTCACTCTTATATTTCATACTGTAGGTAAAAAGCCTGCAATTTAATAGTGGGCTATGCAGACGATGCGGCGAGTGAAGGCGGTGTGGATACCACTACGCATGATTTTCCGCATTCGATGTTAAGCAAATATTTAATATTCTAAAGTAAATTATGTTTGTTATATGTATAAAGTTTGAAGACACGAGAGGTATCTCAGTTTAATATATATATATATATATATATGAGTGACATATTATTCTCCACAAGATAATTTATGTGAATATGTTTTAAAAAAAAAAAAAAAATTATTCTCAAATTTTCAAGTAAGATAAGTACAAGTAAGTATGGTGTCGACCCGGCTTGGAAGTCGGGGCGTCACAGTTTGGTATCAGAGCCGTATCCTGCCAGCCTACTTCACTTCGCCTCACATCGCTTCTGCAACGGCCCAAGTAAGTTATGTTATTTTTTACGATTAGAGTTAAGATTTTATATGCATAGTAAGTATTGTCTTCGATGGCCATGCTGGAGAATGTCGGATACAAGAATGACGTCGGGTGGTATCTTAGCTTGGTGGCGATAACTAGGTGACGTACGGAAATGATGGGAAAGTTTTATATCTTCCCCAAATGTTATGGTTAGTACTCCTGTTGTGAAGGAGATACGAACGAGAACATGATGAATTCAGATATGTTCATGTTATGCTTTTATATGGAATGAAGATTATGGTTCTATATAAAAGGCATGATTTCAAGAAACTGAATTTATTTCCTTATTTCCGTACAGAACCATGCCACCAAAGCGTAGAAGAGTACCGACCCAGGACATCGATCTTGCAGCTCAGCTGAATGAGCTAAGGCAGATGATGATAGCACAACAGCAGGAGATAGGAGGACTTAGAGCTCAGATAGCTCAACAGAATCAGGGACCTCCTGATGCCAGGGTACCACCAGCACCTATGAATCAGCCTGCTGCACCGGAAATTCCTGATGATGTCCCGGTGATCCCAGAGAACCCCATAGCCCTGAAGTACCTGTTGCGCCTGCAGCTGTGCCACCAGCGCCTCTGGTTCGAGCTCCAGAAGAACTCTATGACAAATTTCGACGCATGAAGGCACCAGAATTCGAGGGTCTACGAACCCAATCGAGGCTGATAACTGGCTGATTGACCTCCAGGTCGCCTTAAATTTTCTCCGACTCAACGATCAGGAGAAAGTCCTCTGTGCATCGTACATGCTACGAAAGGATGCTCGCCTCTGGTGGGAAACAGTTCAGATCCGGCGAGATGTGACTCAGATGTCATGGGAGGACTTCGTGGAGGAATTTAAGGAAAAGTACTTCAATACTGAGGTCATGGAGGCTCAACAAGACGAGTTCGACAAGTTCCGCCAAGGAAATCTGTCAGTAGCCGAAGCTGTCAAAAAGTTTGAGCAGCTAGCACGTCTCTGCCCTCACCTCATCAGTTCTGAAAGGGACAAAGTAAGAAGAATGATGAGAATGTTCCGCTCAGATTTAGCAGTGGTAATCAGCAGTGGCTCCCATCCACCACTCACTGTTGCCGAATGTGTCAGCAGGCAATTCGAGCTGAATATTGGGTGGGTCAGAACAAGGAGCAAAGGGCTAAATTTTTCCAGGAGAAGAGGGAAGAGAAGGCCCAAGCTAAACAGATTCAGGCAAGACCAAGCCAAACTCCGCAACAGAAAGGTCAAGGAGGACCTTTGGGCCAGAACAACAACAACAGGCAGTACGGCAACAACCAGCAGAAGAGAAGGTGGAATTCAGGAGGACAGGGGAATCAACAGAATTTTCCCCAAAAGAGAAATACTCCTGATAACAACAATAATCCCACTTGTCAGAAATGTGGGAGAAAGCACCCGGGAGAGTGCCGTGTTGGAAGCGGTCGCTGTTTTCTTTGTGGCAAGGAAGGCCACTATGCGAGAAGCTGCAATCTCAATCCTCAGAGTCCACAGAACCAACAGAGAGGACAGGGACCTCAACTTCATGCGGCACAGATGAAGCTCGAAGGACCCGAAATCTCCCAAGGCAGGTTGGAAGCTCCAGAACCGCAAGGACGTATTTACGCCTATACAAAGGAGGATGCTCAAGCTGGACCTTCCACAGTGGTGACAGGTCAGCTTCCTTTTGCTCAACAAGATGCCTATGTGTTAATTGATTCTGGAGCTACGCATTCATTCACATCGCCTAGATTCGCTAAGAAACTAGGTAGAGCAAGTGATAGGATCGGAAAAACATTTAGGACTGCATTACCCTCCGGGGAGATTCTGTTGTCTGATTATTGGATACGTCATGTTCCAATAATTATATGTAGTAGGGAAATGTATGTAATTTGATCATCATTGACCTATTCGACTACGACGTCATCTTGGGAATGGATTTCTTGGGGAAATACAACGCGGTGATCGACTGTCCACGACGAACGGTCACGTTCAAGCCAGTTGGAGACAAGGAGTTTATGTTTAGAGGATCGACTCCAAAACAGCCGAAAATGTTCATTTCTGCGCTGAAGGCTAGGAAATTGTTGGCAGAAGGATGTATGGGATTTCTAGCCAACATAGTGGATAAGACGCTTGAAACCGAGAGCAGACCGGAGGAAGTACCGATAGTCAGAGAATTTATAGAGGTTTTTCCTGAAGAGTTGCCAGGACTGCCACCAGAACGAGAGATTTCCTTTGAGATTGAGTTACTTCCTGGATCAGCACCAGTATCCAAGGCTCCGTATAGGATGGCGCCTGCCGAACTTAAGGAACTGCAGATTCAGTTACAAGAGCTTCTGGATCGAGGATTCATTCGTCAGAGCTACTCGCCATGGGGAGCTCCAGTTCTGTTTGTTAAAAAGAAGGACGGCACTCTTAGGATGTGCATTGACTATCGGGAATTAAACAGATAACTATCAAGAACAAGTATCCCTTGCCTCGGATCGACGATCTGTTTGATCAGCTGAGAGGAGCTTCAATTTTCTCGAAGATTGACCTGCGATCCGGATATCACCAGCTTCGAATTAGGGAAGGAGACGTTCCCAAGACAGCCTTTCGTACGCGATATGGACATTACGAGTTCCTTGTTATGCCATTCGGGTTGACAAATGCTCCAGCAGCCTTTATGGACCTGATGAATCGAGTATTCAAGGATTACTTGGATAAATTTGTTATCGTCTTTATAGATGATATCTTGATTTATTCAAGATCAAAGGAGGAGCATGAGGAGCATTTAAGGATTGCTTTACGAATTTTAAAGCAAAACCAGCTCTACGCTAAATTCACAAAGTGTGAATTTTGGTTGAAAAAGGTCCATTTCTTAGGACATGTGGTCTCCAAGGACGGCATATCTGTAGATCCGGCCAAGATTGAGGCAGTAAGTGAATGGCCAGCTCCGAAAAATGTCACCGAAGTACGTAGTTTCCTCGGCTTGGCGGGCTACTACCGACGTTTCGTCGAAGGATTTGCTAAAATTGCAGCGCCACTCACTACACTTACACGGAAAGGAAAGAAGTACGAATGGACTGCAAAGTGTGAAGAGCACTTCCAAGAGCTGAAAAACAGGCTGACTCGCGCTCCGATTCTCACAATTCCAAATGTGGAAGAAGGAAACTTCGTGATATACAGCGATGCTTCTAAAATAGGATTGGGAGCCGTGCTCATGCAAAATGGAAAGGTGATCGCTTATGCTTCACGCCAGCTAAAGGATCATGAGAAGAACTACCCGACGCATGATTTGGAACTTGCGGCGGTAGTATTTGCGCTCAAAATCTGGAGGCACTACCTTTACGGCAGTAAGTGTGAAGTCTACACAGATCATCAGAGTTTGAAGTATATCTTCACACAAAAGGAGCTTAACATGAGGCAAAGAAGATGGCTCGAATTGGTGAAGGATTATGACATAGACATCCGTTACCATCCAGGGAAGGCTAAAAAGTAGCTGATGCCCTTAGTCGGAAGTCGTCTTCCTCGTTGATGTCAATACAGCCATTGACCGAACCTCTTCAGAAGGAGCTAATAGAAGCTGGAATAGAGCTTATTACGGGAAGTTTAGCTGCCCTAACCTTCCAACCTACCATTTTAGATGGTATGAAAGAGCGACAAGAAGGAGATGCCTCGCTGCTCAGAACAAGGAATGAAGTCCTGGAAGAAAAGGAGTCAGACTTCAACATATCGGATGAGGGCATACTCTATCGGAAAAATAGATTATGCATCCCTAACGACGACAAATTGAAGGAACAAATCATGAAGGAAGCTCATGAGACTCCGTATTCCGTCCATCCAGGAGCTACAAAGATGTACCAAGACTTGAAGGAAAGTTTTTGGTGGCCCAGAATGAAGAATGACGTCGCTACATTCGTCAGCAAATGCCTTACATGTCAAAGGGTGAAGGCAGAACACCAACGTCCGGGGGGAGAGTTGCAGAAAATTTCCATCCCAGAATGGAAATGGGACCAAGTGACGATGGATTTCGTGGTTGGACTACCCCGAACTTCCAGTGGCAATGATGCTATATGGGTGATTGTTGATCGTTTGACGAAGTCTGCACACTTTATCGCCATCAAGCTTAGCTTTTCGGTGGAACAGCTGGCGGAACTATACGTCGCGCAGATTGTTCGCTACCATGGGATTCCAAAGACAATCATCTCTGATCGTGATGGTCGTTTCACTTCTAAGTTCTGGAGAAGTGTACATCAAGCCATGGGTACCAAGCTTACCTTTAGTACAGCTTTTCATCCTCAAACGGACGGGCAATCCGAGAGGACCATTCAGACCCTGGAAGACATGTTGCGAGCGTCTGTGATGGATTTCAAAGGAACTTGGGATAAGAAGCTTCCTTTGATTGAATTCTCGTACAACAACAGTTTCCAAGCTTCAATTGGAATGGCTCCTTACGAAGCTCTGTACGGAAGAAAGTGTAGATCTCCAATCCATTGGTACGAGACACGGGAAAAAGAACTAGTGTCCACAGATTTGTTCGAAAAACCACTGAGGCCGTGAAACTTATACGCCGACGGATGGAAACTGCTTTTAGTCGACAAAAGAGCTATGCCGACAAACGTAGAAGGCCTCTAGAATTCAAGTAGGAGACTTGGTTTTCCTCAAAATTGCTCCATTCAAGGGAGTTATGAGATTCGGAAAGAAGGGGAAATTGAGTCCACGATACATAGGGCCATTCGAAATATTGGAAAGAATTGGCAACGTGGCCTATAGGTTGGCTTTGCCCCAGGAATTAGCATATGTACACAACGTATTTCATGTGTCGATGCTAAAGAAGTACATCTCGGATCCATCCCATGTATTGGGCCACGAACCAATTGAGGTTCACGAAGATCTGACCTATGAGGAGAAACCAGTTCGAATCTTAGCCCGAGAAGAAAAGGTGCTAAGGAACAAGGTTATACCATTAGTTAAGGTCCTATGGCGAAATCATGAGATTGAGGAGGCAACCTGGGAACGCGAGGATGAGATGAAGAAAAGCTACCCCGAATTGTTCTGATTTTCGAGGACGAAAATTCTTTAAGGAGGGTAGATTGTAATAATCGAAATTTTCACGAACTCACAATTTTCTTGTAAATAAGAAATTTATAGTTCGTATTATGTGTTTATGTGCAATTTTATGAAAATTATGAATATTAATACAAAATTCATGATTTTATCAGTATATGATTGAGTTCTCGGTAAATTAATTACGAGACTTCATGATAGGCCTTTTAAGTAAAAAGGTATGACGAAATTTCATGAATTCATGATAGTCAAATTTTGACAAGAGAGTCAATGATTGACAAGAAAGCAATGGTTGACCCGAAAAATCGAAAATGAGGCGGTACGGTTAAATATTTTTCAGTATAAAAATTGTACCGTGTAAAAACCATTTTTTCGGATAAAATGGTATGTTTAAGATTCAAAAACCACCATAGAAAATCAAGCACATTAGTTAGGTTATCTTTGGCCAAGAAGTTTGATTGTATAAGAAAATTTTATACAGTCCATTTCTACATAGATAAATTTTGGACTGCAATTCGTATAACAGTATTAAATTGTACTGTGTATTAGTGAACACAGTATTAGAAATATCTGTGTTGGATTTAAAGTGGACTACATTAAAGAACAAGCCAAACAAGGCTTTAAGATGACATCACCTCACCTTAGATTTATGACATCATCCCATTTTTGATTTATGATATCATAAATGGTGGAAACAATCACACCATGACACCTAGCACAAGGATGGCCGGCCACTTGGAGGGTTCTTTGGCAAAATTTGTGCAATTATTTTTATTCCAAGGATTTTTGAGCAAAGTTGAACCAAGAATAATTGCAAAGAAACCCATTTTTTCACCTATAAATAGGCCAAGGGGGTGGGCGGATTTTGAGCCAAAAATTGGTGAAAACTAGCCAAACTCTTGCCATTTTCTCTCTCAAGAAATCCGGACTTCCAAGGGTGAGAAAGAGCAAAGAAAAATTCGGAAAACTTAGGGGTTTTAGTGCTAGGGTAGTCGGTTTTTCTCTAGTGGCTTCAAGCAGGTTTTCGAAATTTTTGGTGCCCATTTTTGGGGCCAACAGCCAGCTGCCAAGGGGGAGTGAGTGAGTGATAAAATTTGGATTTAAGAGTGTTTAGTTTAGGTGCAAGCAGCCACCAAGAATCAGCCAACTTTGGTGCCAATTGGTGCAACAAAACCGGCCTTGGGTGGAAGCTAGGTAAATCCCCTCAAAACCCAACACTTTTCATTTAAATTTCAATTGAGAAATTTAAATGTATTTCAAGCAAAGTTTGTAAGAGCATAAGCTCACTTTAATTCCCTGCCTTAGTTAAGAAATTTAGGTTATGTGCTTGGTTAATTAGGATTTTATGGTTGGTGGTTTTATATGCATGCTTTGTGTTTGATTAAATGCTTAGGATTTTGCATGGTTATGAATGTTGTTCAAATTGGCTTGCATGTTGAATATTGAACGTTAGAAACCGCTGCATGATTGATATTAGGGCTCCCGCGGTGGCTGGTTGAGCTAGATTTCACGTCTAGGACGTAAAACAAAAATCGAAACCGAAAACTGCCATTTCGGGTAGAAACTGGTCAGTTTTCGGGAAAAAGCGATTTTTAGGCCTTAGAGGCCGAATTTGACAAAACTTAAAACACAAAAGTTGTTCAGAACAGTTTTTCCTAGAGGGTAACGCGGACGGATTTGCAAAATGAGGCTCCAATGGCCTCCGTTTTTATGAAAATCCGAGACTAAACTGCCCAGACCTAGTTTACACGACCAGTGGGTTTCAAATTAAAACTGGTACGAATCCAAGCAGAACTGGTTTTTCTTAAAACATGAAAGTTTTAGAATTTCTCAAGAGCAAGAACTTTCGTGAAGACAAGTTTTTCAAATTCCATTTGGATTTTTAAATACAACCTGAACTATAAAAACTGTGCAGAGAACAAGAAATTCTGTACAGGATTTTCTACAAACATACAGAAAAACTGTATTTTTACATCAACATTTCCTGTTTTGACTATGAAAACTATTTCAAAAGCAGTTTTCAGCCTTAAATGAGTTTTATAAAGTTTTACTTTGAAAACCTCGAATTTTGAAGTAAAACAAAAGATTTTCTAGCCAATTTTCCAAATTGGATTTAAAAGCTAAAGTGTAAAAAACAAAAGATGACGAGTGGTAACCGGGAAGGATAACCGAGTTACTAAGGCTTAGGCTCGATAATAAGAATAGTAATTTAATACTAATCATATGGGTTTAATACCCAAGGTTACCTCAAGTAACCTAATGGGTCAAGATAATTAACCACAATCTCTAGGGTTACAATTAGTAACCTAGTAGTTGATCAAAGCTTGTAAAAAGGACATATAATTAGAATATTGAACAGGTTACCAATATTTTATAGGATCCTTATCCTACGTTCTTTTTAATAGCAGGAGGTAACCTGCAGTTGCAATCTGAGTTAAGGCAACGAAACCCCAGACATAGTATCTCAGGCAAGTATCGAACCTCACCTGCAGTATGGAAATAGTAAATACTATTTTCAAATGTGCTATGTTATGCTATGCTATTTACACTATATTTTCAAGTGTACATGCTATGATATGTGATGCCATGCGAGATATATTCTATGACATGTTATGCCATGTTGATAAGAATGCCATGTTTTTAAAAGTGTCATGGTTTACAAAAATACCATAAATGCCATGTTTTCAAAAGTGTCATGGTTTACAAAAATGCCATAAATGACATGTTTTTCAAGAATGCTATGTTATGGCAAGTGTTAAGTATGATATAACATAGTGACATCATGAAGCATGTTCACTAATGTTAAACCATATGGTAAGATAAATCAAGAAAGGTGTCGTACCAACCTCCCGTGATCGAGGAGGATACATGTTTAAACCAGTTGTGACATTTACCTCTCGTTGATGCGTGAGGGTCACGTTTTAATTCCCAGAACTGTTAGGGCCTTGCAAACCCTAGCTTTGTCTGGAGGCTGCGCGCTTTCGGTACGTACACTATGGGCCCACATGTTGAGACAAGATAAGTTAAAGATTGAGTCTAAAATGAAGCATAAGACTTTCAATCAATCATAAATGGCTCATGCATAAGTTACATGATGATTGACATGTTTTAAAGATGATTAAATTATTTTTGTGAGATTATGTTTGTACTTGCTGGGCGAAAGCTCACTCTTATATTTCATACTGTAGGTAAAAAGCCTGCAATTTAAGTAGTGGGCTATGCAGACGATGCGGCGAGTGAAGGGCGGTGTGGGATACCACTACGCATGATTTTCCGCATTCGATGTTAAGCAAATATTTTAATATTCTAAAGTAAATTATGTTTTGTTATATGTATAAAGTTTGAAGACACGAGAGGGTATTCTCAGTTTAATATATATATATATATATATATGAGTGACATATTATTCTCCACAAGATAATTTATGTGAATATGTTTTAAAAAAAAAAAAAAAAAATTATTCTCAAATTTTCAAGTAAGATAAGTACAAGTAAGTATGGTGTCGACCCGGCTTGGGAAGTCGGGGCGTCACAACGTAAAAGTGGGTCGTTACCACACTTGCTTAACTTAAATCATTGTTTTACCGAAAATTTCAGGATAAATTTTTTTTTTCTTTCTTTAAACTTTAAAACTTTAAATTTTATTTTAAAAATCATAACTCGAAACTAAACTTGTGCTTATGGGTAATCTTCATCATGCCTACCCATAACTTGTTATGCCGATTATAAGGTCACCATAACCTTTTAAATCGGACCTTGGAAACATTACATCACATCCATATACAACATCATACTTAAAAACATTTGCGGAGAATATTGCGTAGTGGTATCCCACACCGCCTTCACTCGCTGCATCGTCTCCATGGCCCATCAAGTAATGCTGCAGGCGTCTTACCTACAGTATGAAATATACAAATGAGCTTTCGCCCAGCAAGTACAAACATGATCTCACAAAAATCTTTTCAAACATCAAGTAACATATCAATCATCATGTAGTTTATGCATGATCCGATTATGTCCAATTATAAATCTTTTAGGCACTTTTACTCATTATCTTGATTACATGTGGGCCCCTAGTGTCTGTACCAAAAGCGCGCAGCCTCCAGACAAAGCTAGGGTTTGCAAGGCCCTAACAGTTCTGGGAATTATAACGTGACCCTCACGCATCAACGAGAGGTAAATGTCACCACTGGTTTGAACATGTAGCCTCCTCGATCACGGGAGGTTGGTACGACACCTTACTTGATTTATCTTACCATGTGGTTCAATATTAGTGAACATGCTTCATGATGTCACCAGGTCAAATCCAAACTTAACATTTGCCATATCATGGCATTCTTGAAAACATGACATTTTTAAAACCATGACATTTTAGAAAACATGGCATAATATGTAACATGTCATAGCATCACATCATTACATGGCATCTCATATCATAACATAGCATAGCATCACATGGCATAGCATTATAACATAGCATAGCATTATAGCATAGCATAACATAGCATAGCATGTATACTTGGAAAATATCTTTTATTATTTTCCATACTGCAGGTGAGGTTTGTACTTACCTCTTTTACTATGTCCTATGTAAAGCTGCTCCTCTTCCGGGTAGCCGCAGGCTTCCTCCTGCTTGATGAAGGACATAGGTAAGGGTCTAATTAGTATTGTGAATGTTGGTGACCATACCAACATGCCTACGAAATTCTAGCTGTAAGTCTCCCTTATAACTTATGATGACTTACTTGGTTACTTAAGGTAACCTTGGGTATTAATCCCAATCATATATGAATAGGGTTAGGTATCATCCTAACCTTGGCCTATGCCTTGTCATTTTTAATTTTAATCCTTTTTGGGTTTAAGATCAAACTCAATTTTTATACCTTGTTGGGTTACCTTGAGTAACCCTTGAGGTAGTCAAACTTAGTTCAATTATCCTAAGTCAACTTTGAGCTTTGGACTCCATCCCGTAACTCGGGTATCCTTCCCGTTACCGTCCATCATTGTTTTGTTACCAAAAGTAAGATAACTTTTGAATCCAAAAACTTGTTTTCTCTTTGCTTTGGAAAAACTTAGTTCTCTTTGTTCAAAAATTCTAGTTTACTTTGAAAAATTGTAATTCTTTGAGAAAGGTTTGTAAAAATTATGAACTGTTGAAAACTGCCTTTGGAGTAGTTTCCCACAGTCAAAATATTGGTGTTGGTGCAAAAATACAGTTTTCCTGTATTGTTTTAGAAAATCCTGTGCAGGAATTTCTTGTTTCCTGCACACCTATAGAAATCCGTGTCAGTTTAAAAAATCTGAATTGAATTTGAAAAAGTTGTCTTCACGAAAGTTTTAGATCTTGAAAAATCCTAAAACTTTCGTGTTTTACGAAAAGTCCAGTTCTGCTTGGATTCGTACCAGTTTTAATTTGAAACTGGCTGACCCTGTAAACTGGGTCTGGGCAAACTAGCCACGGGTTTTGTAAAAACAGAGGCCATTGGAGCCTCAATTGGAAAACTGTCTGCGTTGCCCACAAGAAAAATCATTCTGAACAACTTTCATGTTTTGAGTTTTACCTAGTTCGGCCTCTAAAGGCCTCAAATTTCACTTTTCCCGAAACTGGCCAGTTTCTACCCGAAATGGCAGTTTTCGGTTGTTAAGTCCGGTTTACGTCCTATTTCGCGGATTCTAACTCGACCGACCACTTCGGGAGCTTACACAGCAAACATGCAGCATTTCTAACATCCCACATATTCAATCATGCTAACCCAACGTGTCCATGCAGCCCTAAACCGAATCTCCCAAACCTAGGGTTGCATGGTCTAAACTTAGCACATACCAAACCATTCATGCCATACTTGGCTAGCACTAGCAACCTAGCATAATTGCCACAACCGGCTTGCACATAAAAACAGGGCACATACAATTCATCATCCATCTAACATGCACCCTAACATTCAATCAAGCATAAACATAACCAACCACAATTGAGACCTTAGCACCCTAATCAAGCACATAACTTATTGCATGGCATAAGAAAATGAGCTTATGCTCTTACATCCCAAACATGGAAATACACTTAAATTTCCCAAATTTAAGCTCAAATTAGAAAGGTTTAAGTCATAAGGTTTACCTCTAGGGTTTGGAAGTTGGTTCACAAGCTTGGATTCCAATTTTTTCCTTACTCCCCCTTGGCTGCCATTGCAGCCGATTCTCCTCCCCCAAATGGGTTCCAATTTTCGGCCATTCCTCATGAAAAACAACCACATGAATATCTAGTTTCAATCTCAATAGAAAAACTTAAGGGTTTAGAGATTTACCTAGATCAATCCAAGAGATTGGCTTGATTGATTCCAATTTTTCTCTCCCTTTTTCCTTGGCTCCACACAACCGGCCTCCCCTCCAATTGGGTTCCAAAAATTTTGGCCAATTAAATTGAGCCTCACACACTCACATAAGGTCTGGCCATTACCAAAAATTCAGCCAACCATTTTTTTTTTTTTCTCTTCCTAGGGTCGGTTTTGGTGGAGAAAATGGGTGAGGGAAAATTTTGCCATAGTTTGGCTTGTTTTTCTAATTTTTTTTGAGCTGAAATCCGCCCCCCCCCCCTTGGCCCTATTTATAGCTGATTTTGAACTTTCAAAATTGCTAAAAAGTCCTTGAATTTGGATTTAATTATTTTTCCAAAATTGCACTTTAGTCCTTGAAGCAAAAATATTTGCACTTTGACCCCTACAAGTGTTGGCCGGCCATTGCATGCCTTGGAGCCCAAGTTTTGCTTACCTCATCATGATGACATCATCTTGATGACATCATGTGCTTACCTCATGCTTACATCATCATATTTCCAAAATTTGCACTTTTGCCCCAAAAGTGAAATTCTTACAAAAATGCCCCCTAGGTGGCCGGCCATTATGGTGCTTAGGTGGCAAAGATTCTTTCCACAATTTCCTTAAATCAAAATGATGTCATAATTCTAAGATAGGGTGATGTCACCATAAGGCCTTGTTTGACTACTTTTTGAAAAAGCAGTCCAATCTTAATCTAACACAGATAAATCCAATACTGTGTTCACTAATACACAGTACAATTCAGTACTGTTATACTTGACTGCAGTCCAAAATTTATCTGCGTAAAAATGGACTGTAAAAATTTTCTTCTTATTTCTGAAAGTCATTAAGACTTTGATATCCAACTTAGTGTGCTTGATTTTTTCTAGGGTGGTCTCAAAGCTTATTCCAGCTATCTTGTCCAAAAGATAATTTCGCAGTATATTTCTCATACTGCTTATCCTATTATGGTACAGTCATACCTTTGACTGTTCTTGGTCAACTTTGACTTTTGGTCAAACTTTGACCAACATGAAATCATGAAATTTTGTCATGCCGTTTTCTCAAAACCCCATACCAGGTTAAGTAATCTATCGTTGAGTCTCGTAGCTAGTTAACCGAGAGCTCAAACTTATACTGTTATTTCATTCCAATCTTGATCCAGACTTAGGTTTTCCTTATTTCTAAGGGAAATCTAGAGTCATCAAAATTTCGGATATTACAGATTTGGGTCTCGAGTTCAAAACAAAAGTTTTAGGATTTTGAATGCTTTAAAACTTTCATGAAGAAAACTTTTTCAAATTCGGCTTTGATTTTTAAATAGAAAATTGGATTTCAAAACTGTGCAGTGAACAAGAAATTCGTGCACAGAAACTTCTAAAACAGTGCAGGAAAAGGACATTTCTGCACATCCACTGATTAATTCTCAGTGAGAAACTGTTCCAAAGGCAGTTTCTATTTTAATGATTTTTACAAAGACCCGTTCTAAGTTTTATCAAATGATCTTAAAATCCTAAGTTTTTCCAAAGTAAAGAAAGAGTTTTTAATTGAGTTAAGTGAATCATGACCGGGAAAAGATTCCGAGTTATTGGTTTGGGCCCTAAGCCCAAGGGTTATCCAACGTAACCCAATAAAATAGTGAAAATGATTAGTCGGGCCTAAAAACTCGGGTTATCTGAAATAACCAATTGAGTTATATTTTAGAAAGCGTAGGCCCAAGATTTAATAACAGTAGTCCAACGCTACTAAGGATGGCTGTTTAGCCAAGGTTACTTTATGTAACCAATCAAAGTACACGTTAAGTGTAGTAAACCCTAAACCTTAGGGGTATCCGCGATACAGAGGAAGTATCCGGGTTTATTTAAGAAAAGGGGGAAACATATAACTATGACTAGGTATGAATGTTGGTTTGATTACCAACATTCTGTAAGAACTAAATTCTTACTCTATGTCCTCTGTATATAGCAGGAAATAGCCTGCTGAGGTATCCTGCAGTGGATCAACAAGTCTCGGGACATAGCACTCAAGGTAAGTACAACTCCGCCTACAGCATAGGCTCTTGTTGATACTTACCCAAGTATGAATAGTGTTTATGATATGATGTTATGTTTATGATAAGTATGTTTAGTTCATGATTATGAAATTAAAGCATGATTTATGTATAGTGACATCATGAAGCATGTTCACTAATAAGAATAATTATGAGTTCATGTAAAGTAAGTATGATGACAAGCAAGCTTGTGTGTCGTACCGACCCGCGTCAGGTCGGTTGTTGAGCTATGCAAGAGTAAGTCCATAGAGCGCGCCCGTACGTACACTACACATCATGATAAGGGGCCCATAAGTAAGTAAGTTAAGAATGAATACGATGGCATAATAAGAGCATAATTGGTTCATGCATATATTATGCGATGTTATAACATGATATGTATGTTATGATAAGTTCAAGATGTTATGTATGAGTTAAGCATGATATGTATGATATGAGAAGTTATGTATGATGGGTTATGTTTAATTGTTGCGGATATATATTTGTACTTGCTGAGCGAAAGCTCACGTGACTTACGTCTATGCTGTAGGTAAGCAACCTACCAGCAACTGATGGTGCAAGGTGGCGAGCGGGGCAGAGCAAGCTGTGAAATGTGGGGATTTTAACCCTTTCGCGTTTTGATCTTATTATGTAAATTATTTGTATGCAAACATCGTTATATTTTGCAAGTATCCGCACTGTAAAAAAAAAAAAAAAAAAAAAAATTTGCTGCTTACGTTACGCCTATTAAATAAGTACGTATGTATTGTATGTATGTAGTATGTATGGTAACGGCCTGTGCTAGGTGGGTCCGTTACAGTAGATCTCATCGCGATCAAGCTTCAAGATTTCGATGTGATCTTAGAAATGGATTTCTTAGGCAAATACAATGCCAAGATTGACTACCAAAGCGTTGCGTGACGTTCAACCCTTACGGAGAGGAAGAGTTTAACTTTTATGGACAGTTCAGAGCTCAAGCAACCAGATTGGTTTTGGCATGAAAGCTTGGAAGATGTTAGATAATGGATGCCAAGATATTTAGCTAACATAGTGATAAAGATTGTAAAGTGGAGTTAACACTAGAAGATGTTCCCATTATAAAGGAATATGTGGATATCTTTCCAAAGGATTACTAGGACTTCT
>CM046362.1:23413956-23431753 GCA_025413025.1 Ficus hispida | reverse complement strand
TAAAAATTTTCACTTTCATTTTCAAATTCCGCGCGAAAACCAAGTACTTAAATACAACTTTCCTCTTCATTTCTGTTCAAAATTCTCTCGCATCTCATTTTTCTCTTAACACTCTTCTAATTTTTCCAAGTACCCACACATACTTCACCAACCCGCCGATACTTCTCGTTTTAAAATCGGTCAATCCGCCATTGCCGTCATTGCCGCGCCGCCTCCTTCTTGCATTGTACGTGCGTGACTAGTCTTTTTCAGAGAAAAGTAAGGTGACTTCGTATATAAACTAAACCACATTTGGTTCTTTCAGGAGTTAAAGAATTCTTGTTGCAAATGAGTGTGTTTGTTTTTAATATTTCTCTTTGTAGCAGAGAAAAATGATTGTGGATCGTTACTTTTTACACTTTACACACATTTATGAACATGTTTTATTTTTCGCACACAACATGCTCGACGGAATGCCATAATGAGTTTTTCTTTTCGAAAAAGAGAAAAGAATTTGATCAATATTGACAGCATAACTATAGCAAGATTACATGAAGTCTTCTAGCATGAAAATACAAAAATAATGCATCAAAACGGCCTATGACCCACTTTTAACGACGGACGCTGAGCACCCGTGGGGGCACCGGCGAGCCCGTGGGGGGCGCCTAGCGCCCCCTCGGGCGTACCTGGTGCCCCCTCGGTGGGGGGCCTGGCGCCCGTGGGGCGCGCCTGTGCCCCCTCGGTGGGGGCGCCTGGCGCCGTGGGGGCGCGCCTGGTGCCCCTCGGTGGGGCGCCTGCGCCCGTGGGGGACCCTACCGCCTGGGCGGCCATGGGGGCGCCTGGCCCCCACTCGGTGGGGGCGCTAGGCGCCCTCTCGGTGTGCCTGGGCGCCCGGGGGTGCCTAGCGACCGTTGGTTTTTTAAAAAAATTCAGGTTGTTAAAGAGCCTTTTTATGGACGAATTTCCAACTAAATAAGTTTCTGCACCTTTGCGTTTGGGTGAAAAGTTAATGTATTGTGTGATTCTTAATTAATTTAAAATGAATCGATTATATTGGTATGACATAATTGTTATTGATTTTCACTTTTTTGCCATAACTATAGGTAAACGAATACAATGGAACATTCCAAAAAGGACGAGCACGAAGGATGAACCCGTCGGAGCCCAATGTTGATGGCAAGCGAAAGGCAACTATAATGAAACGTGTCCACATGGCAAGGAAAAGGGGTGAACGAATTTCCGTCACGTTTGACGAGAAAGGACAACCCGAAGGAAAGCACGTGACGAATTGATGAGTTGGATTGGTGTGCTCGCTCGAGAGCACATTCCAATATGGATACAGGATTGGAGATCTCGTGAATTAGACAGATTGAAAGAAATTGTTTGGAAAGAAACCATTACTTTTTTCACCGTAGATGAAAGCTTTCGGCATTCGTGTATAAAATCATGTGGTGAAGCTGCACGGAATTTCCGGCATGATCTATACAGACGTTTGTCGAGGAGCTTTAACAGAAGAAAGTGTTTGGACACGGCCGCAAAAAGTTATTGAACTCTACCCTAATATAGAAGAAGAGGATTGGGTGAAATTCGTTCAGTATAGAACATCATCACAATTCCAACAACTATCGAATCGTGGAAGCGGAATAAGGACAAACAACGAATACTCATCAAGAGGAGGCCGAGACGGATATAGGAAGCTCGACCAAGAAAAGGTATGTCAAAATTAACGTGTTCATACAAAATCATATGATATTTATAGAACATTATGTCCTCATTTATACTAACAATGTTGAATTACAGTTTAAGAAGACTGGGAAATGGGAAAAAAGAGATAGTTTGTGGCTTGAGCAACAGATAGGCCCTGATGGAGAGTTCAAAGATCCAGCATGTCAAAAAGTTAGCGAGTTGATAGTAAGTTTACAAACTACCAATAAATTTTTACTCACTAGTATATGTACTTACAACCCTTAATCATAAACGAGTTATGTTAATTATCTTGTAGATGGAGTACAACACACAGCAGAGCCAAGGCACTTTCGAATCAGTTGGCACTAGTGATGTGTTGGCGCAAGCATTATCTAGACCCGAACACAAAGGGCGTGTCCGTGGCCAATCAAAGTTCGTAAAGCCGTCTCAGTACTTTAACCTAGATCGAAGTTCGAGTAGAAACTATGAAGTACAATCAATGAGACGTGAAATAGAAGAATTAAAGGCATTGGTGCGTGGTCTATGTGCGAGCAAAGATGTGGTGCCGTCGGTTGATCCCACCAATGTACCAACCGTGGACCAACACAACAGTTTTAAGGCTAGTTGCTCTGCTCAAGAAAAACAACATGGGGAGTTTCTGATCCGCCACCCATGGCAGTCGAAAGCAAGGAGTGTAAGCTCTATATTTTCGATGAAGTGCAGGGTGGACAGTTGCTTGTCGCGTTTGGAAGAGCATGGATGGAGAGCCTTCCAACCGATACGGTGCATGGGATACCACTGGGGGAAGGGAACGTGCGCGTGTCAATCAGTGTGCCAAAATTAAAAAAAGCACAATTACCTATACCGACGTACGAGGCAACAACTGTGGAGGAGGCCATTAATGGGTTTGTTGCTTGGCCTAAAACATTAGTCGAGCTCGACACGAGTATGAACAAGGCGAGTCGAGGGCCTAGTCACGTTCCTGACCCAACAGCTGGAAAAACAAAACGCCAAAAAAGCTTCGAAATAAGACCATCGACTCTCGGACGGAGGTACAACAAGGTGTGCAACAACAACAACAACAACAACTTTTGTTCGACTTTAACAACATGAACATGGCGATGAGGCCTTTGGCTTTTTATGCACATAGTATCATGCGTGACGGTAATCAGATTGAGATCCCAATACCATCCACCATCATGACTTTTAAAATGCCTGTCTTTCTGAGTTTTGAAGATATTTATGAGTTCATAAATTTACAAGAAATCAGTGCAAATTGTATATTAGTCTACATGAGGTACGACATTCTATCTCTAAAATTTCTATAATCTGGAAATCCTTCTATATCTCAGGTATAGTAACAATTCTGATATGCTTATATGCAGATATTTGGAGGAGCTATGTAGGAGTAACGGCCTCGCTGACAAGTTTGCGTTTGTGTCTCCAACCTTAATCTCACCGGTGAGAACAGATACTGAAGATGCTGGCATAAGAGACCGAGCAGACAATCTTATCAGCTTTTTGCGTGACGGACCAAAAGGCCGGATTTATCTTATGCCACATAACAGAGGGAGACATTGGGTGTTGGGAGTCATTGACCCATGGGAGGACTTCGTCCTTTATTTTGATCCTCTTCGAGAGAAGAAACGAGACGATTTTACGGAGCTAATCAGCGTGTAAGTCAATTTTAATCCGAAAATTTTTTTTAATCTTCTTATTTATTATATATATGTATCTTAATTACTTAATTTCAATTCTACCAATTTGCTAGGGCCCTATCGGATTGGAAGATTATAGCCGGTCAAGGGATTAGAAGGAGACAAGATTATAAAACTATAATCTCGGACCGTCCTTGTCCTCTCCAAGAGGGAAGTAGTGAATGTGGTTATTTTATATTAGGTTTTATGAGGGATATAGTGTTGAATGGAATTGAAGTACTAGAAAGTAAAGAATTTTATACTTCTGAGGATTTGAATTTGATTAGGGGAGAATGGGCTAGCCATGTAATGCAATTCATTAAATATGATATGTGAACTTGTAATGTAAAAATTTGTATGTATTTTTATTTTGATAGTTGAAGTTACTCTCTTGGATCGTGTATTGGATAACATGCAGGTTAGGCTAGCACGGAAAATCACCAAAAAAAACCAAAATAATTTTTTAACTAAGAATATTACACGACGTTTCCGGCCGAAACATTACACGACGGTTCGACAAAAACCGTCGTGTAATCTGTATATTACACGACGGTTCGATAAAGAACCGTCGTGTAATGTATACATTAAACGACGGTTATAAATCGAACCGTCGTGTAATATACTTAAGTACGCATACATTACACGACGGTTCTTGGCCGAACCGTCGTTTAATATGTTACATGCGACAACTTTACACGACGGTTCGGCCAAGAACCGTCGTGTAATCTCCAAATTACACAACGGTTCTTGGCCAAACCGTCGTGTAATATCCAGATTACACGACGGTTCGGCCAAGAACCGTCGTGTAATCTCCAAATTACACGACGGTGGTGCCAAGAACCGTCGTGTAATATAGAGTTTACACGACGGTTCTTGGCCGAACCGTCGTGTAATCTCCAAATTACACGACGGTTCGGCCAAGAACCGTCGTGTAATCTGGATATTACACGACGGTTTGGCCAAGAACCGTGGTGTAATTTGGAGATTACACGACGGTTCTTGGCCGAACCGTCGTGTAAAGTTGTCGCATGTAACATATTAAACGACGGTTCGGCCAAGAACCGTCGTGTAATGTCTATATTACACGGCGGTTTGGCCAAGAACCGTCGTGTAATGTCCTTATTACACGACGGTTTGGTCAAGAACCGTCGTGTAATGTGGTTTTTGATGACGCCAAGCATGGTGTAACATTGAGATACGACGACGGTAACTGGACCGTCGTCTTATCTTCCACGACACTAGATTACACGACGGTTCGTGAACCGTCGTGTAATCTTTACACGACGGTAAAAAACCGTCGTGTAATCCACAATTTTTACTAGTTCCTTTAACGACAAAATCGGACAAAGTCACAATAAAAAAGTTTTAGATAACTGAAAAGAGAACAACTTTTATAAGAAAGTTTTGTCAAAATCCTTACAGTTTAAAAGATATGATTTTTCTAAGAAAAATCTGAAAATGGGAAAACAGGGAAAAATTTCCCCTGCCACTGCACCAGCAGTGCCACAACACAGATCAGGCACCACCACGGTGCTGCACTTGCCAAACACCAGCGCTGCAGCGCTGGTGAGGCCCCCCGCAGCGCCGGGCTGGGTATTAAAAAAAGGGAGGGGGGGGTGATTTTAAGAGATAATAAGTTTTGATATTTAAAAATGTACATGATATTTTTATAATAAGATACATTGTTAGAGAGATGGTTTTGATGTTTAAAAATGTTTATTTTCCTATGATAAGTTACATTTTTAGAAAAATATGGATTTTAAGCTATAGCATCAAAATGAAAGTTTTGATACTAAAAAATGAGAATATGAAATTGAAATTTAATTCCAATTTCCCTAAGATTAGTTAAGATTATTTTAAGGAGAACTTTGAAAGTAATTTCAAATGAGTTTGAAGAAGATTTTTATATGACTAGAAAAATAAAATTTTTAAAGTAAGATATCAGAGTTTATGATTATGATATAAAATTAGAAAATGGGATTAGTTATTCTAATCCAGCCTTTGTGGAAATAATTAAGAAGATTATTTCGAAGTTAAGCAACACTATAACTATATAACCAACATTAATAAGGGATTAATTTTGGATTAATTCCTTAATTTCCTTTTTATAAAATGAATTTAGATAAAATTATGTGTTGAGAGTATTACATCAATACTCATACTGGATATGTCTTTTAGAATAATACTTGACCGTAATCTAATTTGAAGATGCAGAAATGCTAAGTACAAGATAAGTATGAACCTTACCTACAGTATAAAATTAGTGTACTTATTTCATACTGTAGGCAAGAAGTTTTTTTTTTTTAATCGAAGCTTTAGGCAGGAAGCCTTTTCTTTTCTTTTGTTTTTTTTTTTTTCCCCCAAAACATAAGGCAAATGTGAAATTGTAAAAAGACCACTAATTTTTAAATGGGTTCACTTACTACAACCTATATTAATTTAAAATTTTGCAAGAAAAAAAAAAGAAAAAATTTGTAATTGAAAAGAGAAAAATTAATGTCGTGTTAGAATTTTCGAGTGAAAATTAGGAGCGTGTCACCCAGCCTATCAAATGTACTAACAATAAGGATATGTGAGGGCATGATCTCAAACACTCTCTATCGAGTTCTAGGCCGATAGCAAATAAACCTTCATATTTAAAACCCCCAAAAAGGCTATAAAATACTCAAAATTTTGACTACTGACCTATCATAATAATCGGTGATAACTGCTATACCACGGTATTCGGTGGTTGTAAATAATGTTTAATCATCCTCACGTAAAAAGACTGAAAAGACAAAGCTGTAATAAACAAATCACATAACTATTTCCATAAAACAAAGTTCAATATTAATCTTTTTTTTTTAACTCAAATCCACGTTCACATGTTACACATACAAGCCATGCATAATTGTTAAATTAATAACCTTTCTGTCTCGTACTTCTTTTTTTCTCATCCAAAGAATATTTGGGTTGATGCTTACCTATAGCCATGTAATGCCTATTTCATTTCTTAGTAATTTGAACGATTAGGCAATTATCAAACATGGAATAGATATTAAGGAGCTTACAACATTATAGGAGTATCGTTTCGGTAATGCATGTATTTGAAATTTATAATTATCAAAATTACGTCAAAATAGAAAATGTATGCAAATAAGCGCAATTTTTATAAATCAAAAGAACTTCTTTTGACACTTGAAAACAAAAAAAGAAAAAAAGAAAAAAAGAAAAAAGAAAAAACTGAGGCAACTTTAATATGCTTTCAAGACTAAGGCTCCATTTAGATTGCATGTCTATTTTCAGAAAAGAAAACTTTCTTATTTTAAATAAGAAAGTTTTTCATTTTAAGAATAAGATAATGTTTAGATGTGTAAAAAAAAATTTCTTGAAAATAAAAAAGTTGTTTGGAATGAGAAAAAATAGTGTTGAGAATTGTGTATTTTGAGAAGATTTTAAAAAATTTCTTTTCTTCTTCCAAAAAGGTACTGTAGAAAATATATTTGAAAAAAAGATAGTTTTCTTTTCTAAAATAAAAGATTAATGAAAAAAATTTAAGAAAAACACTTTTTTACAAAATTTTTTCAATTTTCAAAATTGGATATGTCTTCCAAACAAGTGGTAAATTATGTGAAAATCCCTCTCTCCCATGCATATCTAAAGTAGTGTTCTGTTTTGGTCCGCTGGCAAGCACCTCTAATGTTTCTTATTTTAATATAAGAAAATAGTCTTGTTTCCCCCCTATATATTTTTAACGTCCATATTTTTAATTTGTCAATTTTGTTAGCTTGTTTCCTTAATAAGTAGATTTGCGTGTCATCTGTTTTAATAATTTGATAACATTTGTGCCAATTTATTTAGATGGCCGCGTTTTGTACTTAACATTTAAAATGTCATTTAAGTGGTACCAAATTCACTACTATAAAAGGTAGATTACACGAAAGAGATTACACGACGGTTCGTTTGGAACAGTCATGTAAACTTGACTTTACACGACGGTTCCAAGAAACCGTCGTGTAAAGTGAGATTCGCACATACTTTACACGACGGTTTCTTGGAACCATCGTGTAAAGGTGTACTTTACACGACGGTTCCATGGAACCGTCGTGTAAAGTTTGTGCGAAGCCCACTTTACACGACAGTTCTAATTAACCGTTGTGTAAAGTGGTCTAAAATGCACACACTTTACACGACGGTTCCATGGAACCGTCGTTTAAAGTTCATACTTTACACAACGGTTCCAAGAAACCGTCGTGTAAAGTGTGTGCGAAGCCTGCTTTACATGACGGTTCCAAGAAACCGTCGTGTAAAGTGGGATTCGCACACACTTTACACGACGGTTCCATGGAACCGTCGTGTAAAGTACACTTTTACACGACTGTTCCAAGAAACCGTCGTGTAAAGTTTCAATGTGTATTATTATTTTTTTTTTCCAGCAGCCCTCATTTTATCTCACAGAACTGTCGCGCAGCCGCGAAAAATATCACAGAAACCTGCGAATCCACGTCTCCTCTACTACGAAACAACATCTCCTCCACAGAGACTCGCGTATACTGAATATTTGTAAGTATAGTGATTATTACTTACTCTTCTTTTTAGTTATTTGATTTTTATTGACTTTTAGTAAATAACAAAAATGGTATATATTCTCTTTTTTTCTTCTTCTTGAAAGTATGATTATTTGTTGAATTTTTTCAATAGCTTCATATATATATGTTGTGGTTTTAAATGCAAAAACTTGATTATTGAATAAATTGTATGATATATTTAATATCGATTTAGGTCGGGCTCTTGGAAATGGATCGAAAATGGATGTGGGCTAATAGATTGACAAGAAAATATCGAGATGGTGTTGAAGAATTTTTATCATTTGCGGAAACTCACATGAAGAATGAAAAGATTCGATGTCCTTGTGTGGATTGTGGAAATCATAGATCTCATTCAGTTGATGAAGTTAGAAGACACTTGCTTGCCCGTGGGATTATTTGTTCGTACCAAACATGGTATTTACACGGTGAAATGTGTTTTAATCCATCATCGAAGAATAAAGCGAAAGAACCTATTATTGAGGAAGATGTAGGAGATAATTTGTTTGATATGGTTAATGATTTGGAAGAACAGTTTGTGCATCGTCCGGAGTTATTTGAAGCAATGGTGAATGATGTCGAGATGCCCTTATATGACGGGTGTAGTAAATATACGAAATTGTCCGCATTGGTCAAATTATGGAACATGAAGACATCGGGAGGGTGGACAAATTCTAGTTTCACGGCTCTTTTAGAATTTTTAAGAGAGGTTCTACCGGTTGATAATAAAATACATGCTAGTATGTACGAAGCTAAGAAGACGTTAAGCACTTTGGGAATGGAATATGAAAAAATTCATGCATGTCCAAATGATTGCGCCCTTTACCGAGATGCGTACGAGGATTTGGATGAATGTCCGGTTTGTAAGGAGTCAAGATGGAAGAAGGGCAAGAATCCAACGAATTGCAGTAAAGGTGTGCCGACAAAGGTGTTATGGTACATTCCTCCGGCACCACGTCTGTGGCGTTTATTCCGTAATGTCAAGCATGCCAAGAATTTGACTTGGCATCATGATAAACGTGTTGAAGATGGCATGCTTAGACATCCAGCCGATGCACCACAATGGAAGACCTTTGATGCCGATCATCCTGAATTTGTGCGGAACCACGGAATCTACGTCTTGGTTTGTCGGCGGACGGCATGAACCCACATGGTAATATGAGTAGTAGGCATAGTACTTGGCCCGTCATACTTGTCAACTACAATCTCCCCCCGAAGTTGAGCATGAAGCGGAAGTTCTTGATGTTGACATTATTGATATCAGGTCCTCAACAACCAGGGAATGACATTGATGTGTACTTAGCACCACTAATCGATGATCTAAAGAGCTTATGGGAAAAGGGGATCGAGGTTAGAGATGCGTTCCGTCAAGAGACATTCACACTCCGTGCAATGTTGATGTGGACAATTAATGACTTTCCTGCTTATGGAAATCTATCTGGTTATTCAGTCAAGAGTTCTATCGGCTGTCCCATTTGTATGAAAGAAACATCTTCCATCCGATTGAAGAATGGTAAGAAAACCATTTACCTTGGTCATAGGAGATTCTTACCACAAAATCATCGATACCGCAAACAGAAAAATGCTTTCGATGGTAATACGGAAGAAAGAGCCCCTCCCCGGGTTTTGACGAGTGAAGACGTTTAGAAGATGGTTAAGGAATTGAAAGTGGTTCTCGGGAAAAGAAAGCGGCGTAACAATGATCCCGTGGTTGATGGACCTTGGAAAAAGCGATCAATCTTCTACGAACTTCCATATTGGAGGACACTTTTTGTTCGTCATTGCTTGGATGTCATGCATATTGAGAAAAACGTTTGTGAATCAATTATGGGCACGTTGCTAGATATTCCTAATAAGAGCAAAGACGGTGAAAAAGCACGGTTAGATCTTAAGGAATTGAAGATTAGACTTAACTTGATCCCTACGAAAAAAGGGAATGCAACTTACTTACCTCTGGTGAAGTACACGTTATCAAGACAGGAAAAAAGAAAGCTTTGTGAGTGGCTCGCTTCTGTTAAAGTGCCCAGCGGGTATTCTTCCAACATCAAAAGGTTGGTGTCCATGAAGGATCTGAGGCTGATTGGAATGAAAACACATGATTGTCATATCTTGATGCAACAGTTATTACCGCTGGCATTATGAGGAGTTTTAACGAAGGATGTGAGATTCGCAATTACCAAATTATGCTCTTTTTTCAACTTGATATGCTCCAAGGTAATTGATCCATTGACACTAGATTTACTACAATCAGAGTTGGTTAAGATGCTGTGCTTGCTTGAGAAGTACTTTCCACCCTCATTTTTTGACATAATGATTCATCTAACGGTGCACTTAGTCCGGGAAGTGAAGCTATGTGGACCGGTTTATTTGAGATGGATGTATCCTTTTGAAAGGTACATGAAGGTTTTTAAGGGTTATGTCAAGAACCGAAATAGGCCAGAAGGATGTACAGTAGAAAGCTACATTGCAGAAGAATCGGTCGAATTTTGCTCCGAGTATTTGTCCACCGCGGAAGCGATTGGGTTGCCAAAGACTACAAACATTGACTGGAAAGGACTATCCGTCGGTATTCCATCTTCGGTAAATCGAGGTGAATGGGAAAAAGCTTGTCTCTATACCTTACAAAATAGGGTTGAAGTTGAGCCTTTTATTGAGGTTCACCTACAGGAATTAAGAGATAGAAATCCAAGAAGAGGAAGAAATGAAAAGTTGCTACAAGATGAACACAATCGGACGTTTCGTCAGTGGCTACGAAGACATGTCTTACAGAATTACGGCTTCTCGCAAGAGTTAATGAACCTCGCCAGAGGACCGTCGACTGTTGTTACACGTTATACATCATACTTCGTCAATGATTATACATTCTACACTTGCGAAAGAGATGAGAAGCATCCTGTTCAAAATAGTGGTGTTAGTATCCGAGCGAAGTCTATGCATATTTCATCTACAAAGGACAAGAATCCAGTTTATGGAACTATGAACTACTTCGGTTTCATTGAAGATATTTGGGAACTCGATTACTGTGGGTTACATGTAACACTCTTTAAGTGCAAATGGGCCGACAATAATTATGTAAGGATTAACAGTGATGGCATCACAGTGGTGGACTTTAGACGATTAGGATACAAAAATGATCCATTCATTATGGCATCACAAGTAATCCAAGTATTTTACACAACGGATCCCAGCGATTTAGAGTTGTCCTAGGTAGTGCCGACGCAGCCAAAATTGATCTATGGTCAAGAAGATGAGGAAGATTGCTCTGACATTCCTCCTTTCACACAGGGATTGCCACTGGTAGAAGAGATTGACGAATTCGATGATGATGTTTCCCACTTGGTTCGACCTGATATTGAATGGACCCATGTTGAGCAAGCAAAAAGAAAAAAGAAAAAAATTTGAATATTATGCCATTTATTTGGTACAACACATTACTTTATTTATATTATAATTCAAGATATATAATATAATAATTTTGTTATGTTTATTGCTTTATATTTTGATCCCAGCCACTACAGTATATATGAAAAAATTTTGTAAATAAAATAGGGTTTTTAGGCCATCGAATTGCGATGAAAAAAAATGAATTAGACGACGGTAAACTGAATAACCGTCGACTAAGCGGGGGATTACACGACGGTTCCCCGTGGGACCGTCGTGGAATTATGGCGATTTTGAAAATACTGGCAAAGTGGAGAACCAGAGAGAATGAAAGTGTGGAGAAGAACCAGAGAGAATGAGGGTTTTAAAGGGCTCTTTGGCTGGGGAAGCGCGCGGCCCTCCTTGCTGGGGAAGCACGCGAGCGCGCGCCTGCTTCGGGCTGAGGGAGCGCCGCCCTTCCTTGGCAAGGGGGCGCGCGAGCGCGTGTTTAGGCCGCGCGGGCGCGTGCTTGGTTTGGCTTGAGGGAATGGGTTTGGCTGGGGTAGCGCGGGCACGCACTTCCACGACGGTCCCCCGGAACTGTCGTGGAAGCCACCAAACCGTGTGGCTTCCACGACGGTTCCACGGGGGACCGTCGTGGAAGCCACCCAAACCGGATGGCTTCCACGACGGTCCCACGGGGGACTGCCGTGGAATCCCCCAATAATTGGGGGACTCCACGACGGTCCCCCGGGACTGTCGTGGAAGCCACCAAACCGTGTGGCTTCCATGACGGTCCCACGGGGGACCGTCGTGGAATCCCCAATAATTGGGGGACTCCACGACGATCCCCCGGGACTGTCGTGGAAGCCACCAAACCGTGTGGCTTCCACGACGGTTCCACGGGGGACCGTCGTGGAATCCTCCTAATGGAGGAGTCCACGACAGTCCCCCGGGACCGTCGTGGAAGCCACCCAAACCGGATGGCTTCCACGACGGTCCCCCGGGACCGTCGTGTAATATTCAAAAATTTTGGAAATTTTGCTTCTCATTTTTCGAATTCCGCGCGAAAACTAAATACTTAAATACAACTTTACTCTTCATATATTCGCTCACATCTCCGTCTCTCTCTTAACAATCTCTACTGTTTTTCAAGTACCCACACATACTTCACAATCCCGCCGAACCGTCTCTTTTAAATTCCAGTCAATCCGCCGTTGCCGCCGCCGCCGCCTCTTTCGTGCTTTGGCCGTGACTATTATTTTTCAAACAAAAGTAAGGTCCACTTCATCTATAAATTAAACCACATTTGCTTCTTTGTTCATTTAAAGGTCTATTGTTGCAAATTAGTGTGTTTGTTTTTAATACTTCTCTTTGTACGTAGAGGAGACAAATGATAGTGGATAGTTAATTGTGACACTTACACACATTTATGAACATGCTTTTTTTTTTTCGCACACAACATGGTCGACGGAATGCCACAATGAGTTTTTCTTCTCGAAAAATAGAAATGCCTGTCTTTCTGAGCTTTGAAGATATTTATGAGTTCATTAATTTACAAGAAATCAGTGCAAATTGTATATTAGTCTACATAAGGTACGACATTCTATCTCTAAAATTTGTGTAATCAGGAAATTCTTCTATATCTCAGTTACAGTAACAATTTTGATACGCTTATATGCAGATATTTGGAGGAACTATGTAGGATTAACGGGCAAGCTGAGAAATTTGCGTTTGTCTCTCCAACCTTAATCTCACCGGTGAGAACCGATACTAAAGATGCTGGCATGAGAGACCGAGCTGACAATCTTATCAGGTTTTTGTGTGACGGACCAAAAGGCCGGATTTATCTTGTGCCACATAACAGAGGGAGACATTGGGTTTTGGGAGTCATTGACCCATGGGAGGACTTCGTCCTTTATTTTGATCCTCTTCGAGAGAAGAAACGAGACGATTTTACGGAGCTAATGAACATGTACGTCAATTTTAAGCACGGTTAATTTTTTTTAATCTTAATTATTATATGTATCTTACTTAATTAGTTTCAATTTTACCAATTTGCTAGGGCCCTATCGGATTGGAAGATTATAGCCGGTCAAGGGACTAGAAGGAGACAAGACTATAAAACCATAATCTCGGACCGTCCTTGTCCTCTCCAAGAGGGAAGTGTTGAATGTGGTTATTTTATTTTAGGTTTTATGAAGGACATAGTGTTGAATGGAATTGACATACTAGAAAGTAAAGAATTTTATACTTCTGAGGATTTAGATTTGATTAGGGGAGAATGGGCTAGTCATGTAATGCAATTCATTAATTATGATATGTGAACTTGTTGTAATGTAAAAATTTGGTATGTATTTTTAATTTGATAATTGAAGTTACTATCTTGGATTGTGTATTGGATAACATGCAGGTTAGGCTAGCACGGGAAAGCACCAAAAAATATTTTTTAAATAAAATATTACACTACGGTTCTTGAACCGTCGTGTAATATGCACATTACACGACGGTTCGTCCGAGAACCGTCGTGTGATGTCATACATTACATGACGGTTCTTGCACAAACCGTCGTGTAATGTAGGACATTACACGACGGTTCGGCCAAGAACCGTCGTGTAATGTACACATTACACGACGGTTTTCGACCCAACCGTTGTGTAATGTATGACATACATGTACATTAAACGACGGTTTTCAGCCAAACCGTCGTGTAATGTGTGACATACACGTACATTACACGACGTCTCGGCTAAACCGTCATGTAATGTATGACATTACACGTACATTACACGACAGTTCTCGGCCGAACCGTCGTGTAATGTAGACATTACACGACGGTTCGGCCATGAACCGTCATCTAATGTGAATATTATACGACGGTTCGGCCATGAACCGTCGTCTAATGTGAATATTACACGACAGTTCGTGGCCGAACCGTCGTTTAATGTAGACATTATACGCACATTACATGACGGTTCGGCCGAGAACCGTCGTGTAATATTCACATTAGACGACGGTTCTGCCGAGAACCGTCGTGTAATGTTATTTGATGACGCAAACCGTGGTGTAACATTATTGAGATACGACGACGGTAATGGGACCGTCGTGTTATCTACCACGACACTGGATTACACGACGGTTGGTGAACCGTCGTGTAAACTTTACACGACGGTAAAAAACCGTCGTGTAATCCACAATTTTTACTAGTGATTATTCGTTTGTTCATTTAAGAAGAAAAACGAAATGTTAACCACCTTCTAAATTTGACTCGATTTGATTATGATTTTGTTCGGGAGAAACTTTAGGACGAAAACATTTAGGATAGAAACATTTTAATTGAAAACATTTTCATGGAAATTTTTAGACTATAGGAAAACATTCAAATGGCCAAAATGTTACCGCCCTAACATTTATACTTTTGCTTAAATGTTGAAAATGACAACATTGTATAACATTTCATAGCATTTCTAATGTTGCTTCCCAAATATCCATTACAAATATTGAAAATGGTTATGTCAAACAGAGGGATATGATCAACATTAACAACTGGGTTCTCTTTAATGAAAAGCTTTTTCTCTCGCTTCCATTTTAGTTTTAACATGTCATAACTTTTTTGTTTTCAAATCCGATTGAGACGGTTCCTCTTTTTCATGTGTTCAGAGTGAAAAGATGAACAAAATTCTGTCCATATCCTATTAAAATTTCTCATGAACATTTAAGTTTTATAAGATTTATTTATTTTCAACACATATATATCTAAACAAACATTCAAATACATTGTTCAAATATTTGTTTTCATAATGGGAACATCCAAACATCATTTCAAATGATAGTTCAAATATTCTAAAGGTAACTATTAAAGGGAGTCCGGCTTATTTCCCAGCTAATGTTTTTATTTAAATTTTTTCATTTAAAATATTATCATTTAAGTGATTCTATCAAACGGAAATTTTTCAAGAAAAATTAGAAGAAAAGAGAAATATAGGAGGGTGCTCATAAAGAGAATAAAAAAAATGTAGATAACAAATTAACAACCTTTCATGTGTATACATATTTCTATATATTATACAGTTTTTTACCTAATTAGAAACCGAAATAATAAAATTTTTCCTTGTTTGTTTAGCAACAGGCAAAATAAGTTGTGTACGAATCTGCCATCAGCGTACGTGCTGATCAGGTTCAGCTGACCCAGGGTCTTCTTGGTGATTTTTTTTTTTTTGCTGGGATCTGGCTCTCTCGTTTGTGGGCTAGCGTTTAGGCAGTGAGAGGTCGCTTGAAACGGACTGGGAGCAAGCATCCTCGAGGTTTCTTTCCTTGTAGCATGTGATATTTGGTAGTGGTGCATGATTGTCACTGTCCGGGGAGGTCTACAGCTGCTTGGATTCGGAAACTGAGTTTCTTTTGACAAAATGGGTCGTTTTACTGACAATGACTATTTCTATGTTTTTTTTTTTTTGGTGTATAGTTTTGTATATAATAATGGCAATGTCTTTATTGTCTTTTATCTTCATATTATATATCTGTTTGTTAATTATAATAATGGGTGTGATTTTTCCACCTTCTAGCGTTTGTTGTTTTTCAGCTAGATCTGAGACTTAGCAGTGTTTTGGTCCCGATTGAGTTACTTTTATTTAGAGTTAGTAGTGGCCTTAGTGCTATTGTGTCTTGGCTCTCAATCGATCTGAAAATTTCATCAACTGTCACTATTTTGTTAAAATGATCCTTCCATTGGGCCTCAAGCATATGTATTTTCTTTGAGTGTCACCGTGCTTTACTAATGTATCAGCTTTTATTAAAGGGTGGTTCTGTCTCCTATACTAGCGGTCATTTGCTCTATTTAGTATCTTTGTATCTTTTAGTGAGTTTTACGAATTTTCCTCTCTCAAAAAATGAAATAAATATCCAATATGTGCAAGCAGATGGATATATTTAAAAAAAAAAAAAAAAAAAAAAAAAAAAGTAAAAGAAAACATAGCAAATTTTTGGCAAGTTCTATTACTTCTCTTATTTCGTGTGTTAACTGTCTATTAAACTTAACAACGAAAATTAAATAATAATAATCACAATTATAATTAATGGTAATCTCATATTTCACTCCAACATAATAATATTTTTGGAAAACTAGGACAACTGAAGAAGACAACAACAATATACCCTATTACAAAAAGGAATATTCATTCTCTTACATGAAATAAATTAAGTCACGAAAAGATAGAAATGCTCTACGGAAAGAAAAACAAAACGAAGAGTTTTTTCTTCTTCTTCTTGTTCTCTCTCCTTTTTTTTTTTTTTTTTGTTTGAGTAAAACAAAAACAAAGATTTGACTAGACTCTTCTACGAATTGAACAACGCAAAAATTAAAATTATTCCGAAATGAAGAAACCCCAGTACAGAATTTGCTTGACAACACACATATCCACTCATGTATATATTTTAGGGTTTCACAGCTTCAATGTCAAATCCAGCTTGTTGCCACCATTTTCCTCTTCTAGGTCCATAAACCCAACTACCTTCGGGATGGGGTGCTCCAACAACCTCAGAATGGCCATGTTGACGTCATCACCCCGAGTCGCCATCGCCACACTTTGCTGCGCTTGGTTATTAATTCTCGCCGGTGCAAAAACTTGTGGTGGCATCAGATTTGTGGGATGAGAAATGATATTGATCTGAGTTGACCCGATACTAAGAGTCAGAGAAATATTATTGTTTTCCAGTTGCATGGCCACGGGGCGTTGCACGACAACTGGCCCAGGAAAAAATGTCCGCGGTGGGTAAAACTGGGTCGAAAACTATTGTTTGGAAAAATAAGGTTGTTAGTTGGCCTAGGAGGAAAATTATTGGGCATATTTGGTGGTCCGTTCATGGGAAGATATTGTTGGTTCGGCCTTGCTCTTGAGGCCTCTTCTTGTGCCAAGTGAATCTCTCTACGAGCTGTCACGGCTTGGGTGGTCAACACCACACTGCCACACAAAGGACAGTAAGGCGAAGTCTTTGGTGGGCATTGTTCTGTCTATGGCTCAAGTACTTACCATAGCCCACCATTGTTACTATGAGATTATAAAAAGAAGAGGTTTCGAGAGGTCTGGGAGTACTATAATGAAAAGATTTCAATAGCAGAATAAGAGATGAATTGGGGGTTAGAGAAAGAGGGATATTTGTACGTGAAAAGTTTGATCTCATTTTTGGTCATCATGTAATATATGTCATTCACAAAAGACTTTTACCTGGTAAGTTGATTGTTTTCCTTCAAGGTTAATGACAGACAAAGTTTTTGGCATTGGTTAGACCAAATTAAGGCAAAATCAACTTTTGTTAATATTAAAATAAAGTGTTTGCGATTTTCAGATTTATTGGCTGTGTTTTTGGTTACGAGAAATCAATGCATTGGCCTTCTTAAGGATGAGAATGGAAAATTTATTTCTTTTTTCGAATTACTTAAAAAAACATCATGAGAATTTGTCATAGCAATTAAGGAAATGTCTCAACAGTATATGGTACAATCTTTGGGAA
>CM046362.1:23368275-23413856 GCA_025413025.1 Ficus hispida | reverse complement strand
ACTTCTCATTTAATTAGCTATGAGACTCAATAAGCAGTTTGCTTAGTCATGCATGTGACCCTTGAGCAAAAAGGGAAGAAAAATTCTATGATTTTATGTTAGTCAAAGTTTGACCGAAAAAGTCAAAGTTGACCAAAAAGTCAAAGGTTGACCAGGAAGGTCAAACAGATGAAGGTGCTGAGAGATGATAAGTAGTATGGGAATTATACTGTGGAAAAACCTTCATTACGGACGAATAAGCAAGCATAAGCTATGAGACCACCCTAGAAAAATCAAGCACACCAAGTATGGTATTAAGGGCAAGAAAGGTTCTAAGAAATAAGAAAAAAATTTTATACAGTTCATTTTTACACAGATAAATTTTGGACTGTAGTACAGTGTAAAATACTATTATTAGTTAATAACAGTATTGCAAATATCTGTGTTAGCATAAAAATGGACTGCATATTAAGTAACAAGCCAACTAAGGCCTTATGATGTCATCACCTTATCTTGGATTTATGACATCATTATTTATTAAAGAAAAGTGGGAAAAATATTTGGATGCCACCTAGCATCAAATGGTCGGCCACATTTAGGGGCTAAATTGTAAATATTTTTTCCATAGGGATCAAAGTGTAATTTTAAGAAATTACCTTGATGATGTAAGCAAGGTGACATAAGCATGATGAGGTAAGCAAACTTGGTCTCCAATTAATCTATAATGGCCGGCCACCTATAAGGATTAATGGACAAATATTTTGTCCTTTAGAGATTAAAGTGCAAATTTAAGAAAATGTGATGCAAGCAAGGTGATGTAAGCAAGGTGATGTAAGTAAGATGATGCAAGCATGAGGTAAGCCAATTACTTGGCCTCCAAGGACTCCAAATGGCCGGCCACATGTAGGGGACTAACTAGCAAATATTTTATTTTAAAGCCCTAATATGCAATTTTGGAAATAAAAATAAATGGTGAAAATTTGTAATTTTCACCTATAAATAGAGCTGTTGGGGGGCGGTTTTTGGCAGCTCAAAACACCCTAAAACTCTGCCCAATTTTCTCCACAAAGTCCCCTAAAAGCCGAGCCAAAGAGTGAAAAATTTTTGGAACCAACCTTGGCCAAGTGGCCGGTTGTGGGTGAACTAGAAAAGGGTGAGAAAAGTGCAAGAGGGCTAGGTGGTGAGTAGCCGGATTTTGGTAGGAATTAACCACCAAGGGATCAAAAATTTTTGGTGCTCATTGGAGGAGCAAAGCCGATTATGAGCAGCCAAGGAGAAAGGAGAAAAATGTGAACCAAACTCCTAGCCTAGCCTTATGTTCAATCAAGGCAATCTCCTTAAGCCCTAAGCTTTTTAAGTTGAACTTCAATTTGAAATTTAAGGGTATTTCCAGCATTGGATGTAAGAGCATAAGCTCACCTTTAAGTGCTTGATTATGCTTGATTAGGGTTGGTGATCTCTAGTTTATGTTTTGATGCATGTTTGCAATTATGTCTACCATATGTTTATTATATGTTCCTATAGGTTTGAATATGAATATATGAATATGTGCATGATAAAATGGAATGTTAGAAATGCTGCATGAATGATCTTAGGCTCCCGCTGTGCTCGGTTGAGGTAGCGTGCGCGTTTCAGGACGAGAAACGAATTTAAGAACCAAAACTGCCAGTCTCGGGTCAAGACTGGGCAGCGTTCTGGAAATGGTAATTTGAGGCACTTAGAGGCCGAATTTGAAGAAAATCAAAACTACAAAGTTGTAGATAATGGTTTTTCCTAGAGGGCAACATGAACTATTTTTCAAAATAAGACTCCAAAGGCCTCGGTTTTTATGAAAATCCGAGCCTGACCGTGCCCAGAATTTATGCACGGCCAGGTGAGTTCAACAAAGAATAAAGGCACGTTAAATTCCGAACTGGGTTTTCCTCAAAACGGGAAAGTTGTAGCATTATTCAAGGTCTACAACTTTCATGAAGAAAGTTTTATCAAATTCTGAATAGATTTTAAAGTAAAATTAGATTCTAAAAACTGTGCAGGAAACAGAAATTTCAGCACAGGATTTTCATAAAAACAGTACATAAGCAGGAAATTCCTGCTCATGCACAGGATTTTCTAAAATAATATAGGAAAACTGTATTTTTCACTAACCCCAATGTCTTGACTGTGAAAACTGTTCCAATGGCAGTTTTCAGTCCTTAACAAATTTTATAAGTCAAGCAAAAGGGTTTTTAAACCGAATTCACCAAATTTTCCGAGACAAAGGAAAATTGGATTTTTAAAGCCAAAGACAAGTAGCAAGATAGTAACAGATGGTAATCGGGAAGGATACCCGAGTTATCAGGCTTGACCCCCAAAGCCTAAGTTTGACCATAGAAGGTTGACTTTGATTGACCAAGTTTGACCAAAGTTTATCATCTCGAGGGTTACCCAACATAACCCAATGAGATACTGAAATTATGATAATCTAAGATCTAGGGTTATTTGTAATAACCCAATTGATTATGGACCCAGAATGTTAAGTCATGTGCCCAAGGTTAGGATAGTAACCTAACCTTACCTGAATGGATGTGGGCTTAGCAATGAGGTTACTTATGGTAACCAAGTAAAATATTTTTAGGAGGGGACATATAACTAAGATTATGAACTCATGTTGGTTAAGTCACCAACATTTTTCGATAATGACCCTAGACCCTTACCTATGTCCTTTATCTAAGCAGGAGGTAGCCTGCAGCTGTATCCGGACGTGGAGCAGCATAACCCCGAACATAGTAGACGCGAGAGAAGTACAAACCTCACCTGCAATATGGAAAATATTAAACTATTTTCAAGTATATGACATGATTACATGTTATGCCAAGTTATGCTATGTCATGCTATGTTATGCCATGTTATGCTATTCCATGTTATGTTATGCCATGTTATGCCATATTATGATACGATAAGCCATGTTAAGTCATGTTAAGCTATGATATGTCAAATTATGCCATGTTTATGTCTCATGTGCATCATGATTAATAAGATCACACGTAAAGATTCTTAGTCTTGGAAATGTAACAAGACTAAGACTAAACCAAGATAAGTAAGGTGTCGTACCAACCTCCTGTTGATGCAGGAGGATCATGTATGTTTCAAGTTCAAGTTTATGATAATCAACCTTCCGTTGATACGTGAAGGGTCATGTTCATGTTTTCCATAATGGTTAAGGGCCTTGCAAACCCTGACGTTCTGAGGCTTGCGCGCTTTTGGTACGTACACTAGGGGCCCACATGTTAAGCAAGATAATAAGTTCAAGTGCATAAAAGATTCATAATTGGACATAATTAGTTCATGCATAAGTTGTGCAATATTTCTTATGTTTTGTGAGAATATGTTTGTACTTGCTGGGCGAAAGCTCATCAGTATATTCCATACCGTAGGTAAATACCTGCAGCTTTACTTGATGGGCCATGGAGACGATGCAGCAAGTGAAGGGTGGTATGGGATACCACTACGCAAGTTTTTCCGCAAACTATTTAAATTATTAAGTTGTATGTATATGTTTTAAGGAATAGGTACAATGTTACATATGTAATGTTTTTGAGTTATGATTTTAAAATAAAGTTTAAAGAAAAAAAAATTTATTCTGAAATTTTCTGTAAGGTTAAGTATTTAAGGTTAAGGTTTAAGTTAAGCAAGCATGGTAACGGCCCACGTTTACGTAGTTGGCCCTACGTGGATAGTCGGGGCGTTACAGTTGGTATCAGAGCGGTATCCTGCCAGCCTACTTCACTCTGCTTCATATCGTTTCTGCAAGTGCCCAAGTAAATTAAGTTATTTTCCTTTTATTAGAATTAGTTAAGATATGCCCCATGGTCACACGAAGGATGATACCTATGATACATTTAATTTTATGGGATGCATTTCCGCGACCCTAAAATTACCATGATGTGTATGTAATGGATAAGGTTACGATGTGATATGAAGAGATCATGATAAGTTATGCTGTTTCCAAGATAGGACATGATAAGATATGAAGGAAATAATGGATATGCAAAATGTGAGGAATAAGGAACTAGAATTAAAAGATGGTTCGCCGTTCGTACGAACGAACCAAATGTTTGCAAGAGCCTAATCTTGCAACTGTAATAGTTAAGTTATGATCCTTAGAATAGCAATAAGAAATGAATAGGCTTTAAGATCATATAGCCTATCGCCTCATCTCAGGTATAGTGATAGTAAGGGACTTTTCCTTCTAAAGAATGGATCAATATCATGGAAGTTAAGTTTCCTGATTGTGAAACTTTTGCCCCATAAGAGTATTATTATATACGGGAAAATTTTTGATGATGCCTTAGTTTGGGGGTAGCAAATGAGCAATATGCCAATATGAGTTGAATGCTACCAACAACAATTTATTAGGCTATGATAATGATGATGACTATGAGTCTGACAATGAAGTTAATAAGATTGAGATCGATAGCAACAACTTAGAAGTCGACATATAATGATTTGACCAAGGTCGACTATGTACAATCCTTTAAGTAATGAAAATTATGCAATGATGGGAAGTTTTAGATATTCCTTAGAGATATGATTATGCCTTTGTGCTATAAAGGAATTGCTGAAGGCACAAAAGAAATTTCTACTGGCTAACAAGTAGCTAGTTGATTTAAGGATACCTTTCACTGCATCACTCGAACAGTAATATGTTTTCAATAATACTATTTATTATTGTTTTCTATGAAAAGAAGATTCAAAGAAGTTATTTTATGTATGGTGCTTGATCTTATGCTTATTAGAACCAACTCACATTATGTTATGTTATGGGCCAAATCCTTGAGGAATAAAGTTCCAAGAAAGGGGCCATCATGAAAAGAAAAAAGGTTCTAATAGCACAAGATTAACATTGTAACAGAGGGTCCTTAGCTTCAGTTAAATTGAAAGAAAAAATATTTTCAATATGATATATTCACTGAGCCCTCAATTACAGTTAAAGAAAAGTATCTTATATATAAGATACAATATACTTTTCAAGCATGGAAAAGCTATATGATATAATATGCTTTTCAAACATGGCAAGTTATATGATATACTTGCTCAACTTTTGATGAAAATAGTTCTTGTGATGAAATATGAAAGGAAAGTATGATAGCATGACAGTATGCAAGTATGTAAGTATGTAAGTATGAACGTATGTAAGTAAGAAAGTATGCAGTGTGCAAGAATGAAAGTATGAGGATAAGAATTATGATGATATAGAAATAAGATTATGGTTCTATATAAGAGACATGATCCTATTAAAAGTATTAAAATGGGAACATGAACAAGTTACAATGGATTGATAGTGGATTTGAAGAAAAGCCACTTAGAATTATTCGAATTTTCGAGGACGAAAATCTTTTAAGGAGGTAGATTGTAATACCCGAAATTTTGATTACTTGAGAGTTCTGTAGGAACAATGAAATCTAAAGTCTGAATTATGATCAGAGTTAAATATCAGTATATGTTTGAGTTTGCATTTAATCAGCTATGAGACTCAATAAGCAGTTTGCTTAGTCATGCATGTGACCCTTGAGCAAAAAGGGAAGAAAAATTCTATGATTTTATGTTGGTCAAAGTTTGACCGAAAAGTCAAAGTTGACCAAAAAGTCAAAGGTTGACCAGAAAGGTCAAACAGATGAAGGTGCTGAGAGATGATAAGCAGTATGGGAATTATACTATGGAAAAACCTTCATTACGAACGAATAAGCAATCATAAGCTATGAGACCACCCTAGAAAAATCAAGCACACCAAGTATGGTATTAAGGGCAAGAAAGGTTCTAAGAAATAAGAAAAAAATTTTATACAGTTCATTTTTACACAGATAAATTTTCGACTGTAGTACAGTGTAAAATACTGTTATTAGTTAATAACAGTATTGGAAATATCTGTGTTAGCATAAAAATGGACTGCATATTAAGTAACAAGCCAACTAAGGCCTTATGATGTCATCACCTTATCTTGGATTTATGACATCATTATTGATTAAAGAAAAGTGGGAAAAATATTTGGATGCCACCTAGCATCAAATGGCCGGCCACATTTAGGGACTAAATTACAAATATTTTTTCCATAGGGGCCAAAGTGTAATTTTAAGAAATTGCCTTGATGATGTAAGTAAGGTGACATAAGCATGATGAGGTAAGCAAACTTGGTCTTTAATTAATCTATAATGGCCGGCCACCTATAAGGATTAATGGGCAAATATTTTGTCCTTTAGAGACTAAAGTGCAAATTTAAGAAAATGTGATGCAAGCAAGGTGATGTAAGCAAGGTGATGTAAGCAAGATGATGCAAGCATGAGGTAAGCCAATTACTTGGCCTCCAAGGACTCCAACTGGCCGGCCATATGTAGGGGACTAACTAGCAAATATTTTATTTTTAAGCCCTAATATGTAATTTTGGAAATAAAAATAAATAGTGAAAATTTGTAATTTTCACCTATAAATAGAGCTGTTGGAGGGCGGTTTTTGGCAGCTCAAAACACCCCAAAACTCTGCCGAATTTTCTCCACAAAGTCCCCTAAAAGCCGAGCCAAAGAGTGAAGAATTTTTGGAACGAACCTTGGCCAAGTGGCCGGTTGTGGGTGAACTAGAAAAGGGTGAGAAAAGTGCAAGAGGGCTAGGTGGTGAGTGGCCGGATTTGTAACGCCCCGACCCGTCTACGTAGGGGCATACTACGTAAACGTGGGCCGTTACCAAACTTGCTAGACTTAAATCTTTGTTTTATCGAAAAATTTCAGGATAAAATTTTTTTTTTTTTTTTTCTTTAAACTTTAAAACTTTAAATTTTATTTTAAAAATCATAACTCGAAACTCAACTTGAATTAACTTGTACTGACGGGTAAACTTCATCATGTCTACCCCTTTTACTTGTTATGCCGATTATAAGGTTACCATGACCTTTTAAATCGGACCTTGGAAACATTACATCACATCCATATACAACATCATACTTAAAAACATTTGCGGAAAATATTGCGTAGTGGTATCCCACACCGCCCTTCACTCGCTGCATCGTCTCCATGGCCCATCAAGTAATGCTGCAGGCGTCTTACCTACAGTATGGAATATACAAATGAGCTTTCGCCCAGCAAGTACAAATATGATCTCACAAAAATCTTTTCAAACATCAAGTAACATATCAATCATCATGTAGTTTATGCATGATCCGATTATGTCCAATTATAAATCTTTTAGGCACTTTTACTCATTATCTTGATTACATGTGGGCCCCTAGTGTCCGTACCAAAAGCGCGCAGCCTCCAGACAAAGCTAGGGTTTGCAAGGCCCTAACAGTTCTGGGAATTATAACTTGACCCTTCTCGATCACGGAAGGTAAATGTCACAACTGAAACCTCTAGCCTCCTCGATCACGGGAGGTTGGTACGACACCTTACTTGATTTATCTTACCATGTGGTTCAATATTAGTGAACATGCTTCATGATGTCACAAGGTCAAATCCCAACTTAACATTTGCCATATCATGGCATTCTTGAAAACATGACATTTTTAAAACCATGACATTTTAGAAAACATGGCATAATATGTAACATGTCATAGCATCACATCATTACATGGCATCTCATATCATAACATAGCATAGCATCACATAGCATAGCATTATAACATAGCATAGCATTATAGCATAGCATAACATAGCATAGCACGTATACTTGGAAAATATCTTTTATTATTTTCCATACTGCAGGTGAGGTTTGTACTTACCTCTTTTACTATGTCCTACGTAAAGCTGCTCCTCTTCCGGGTAGCCGCAGGCTTCCTCCTGCTTGATGAAGGACATAGGTAAGGGTCTAATTAGTATTGTGGAATGTTGGTGACCATACCAACATGGCTACGAAATTCTAGCTGTAAGTCTCCCTTATAACTTATGATGACTTACTTGGTTACTTAAGGTAACCTTGGGTATTAATCCCAATCATATATGAATAGGGTTAGGTATCATCCTAACCTTGGCCTATGCCTTGTCATTTTTAATTTTAATCCTTTTTGGGTTTTAAGATCAAACTCAATTTTTATACCTTGTTGGGTTACCTTGAGTAACCCTTGAGGTAGTCAATCTTAGTTCAATTATCCTAAGTCAACTTTGGGCTTTGGACTCCATCCCGTAACTCGGGTATCCTTCCCGGTTACCGTCCATCATTGTTTTGTTACCAAAAGTAAGATAACTTTTGAATCCAAAAACTTGTTTTTCTCTTTGCTTTGGAAAAACTTAGTTCTCTTTGTTCAAAAATTCTAGTTTAACTTTGAAAAATTGTAATTCTTTGAGAAAGGTTTGTAAAAATTATTAACTGTTGAAAACTGCCTTTGGAGTAGTTTCCCACAGTCAAAACATTGGTGTTGGTGCAAAATACAGTTTTCCTGTATTGTTTTAGAAAATCCTGTGCAAGAATTTCTTGTTTCCTGCACACTCTATAGAAATCCGTGTCAGTTTAAAAATCTGAATTGAATTTGAAAAAGTTGTCTTCACGAAAGTTTTAGATCTTGAAAATCCTAAAACTTTCGTGTTTTACGAAAAGTCCAGTTCTGCTTGGATTCGTACCAGTTTTAATTTGAAACTGGCTGACCCTGTAAACTGGGTCTGGGTAAACTAGCCACGGGTTTTTGTAAAAACGGAGGCCATTGGAGCCTCAATTTGAAAAACGGTCCGCGCTGCCCTCTAGGAAAAACCCTTATCTACAACTTTGTAGTTTTGAGTTTCTTCAAATTCGGCCTCTAAGGGCCTCAAAATACCATTTCCAGAACACTGCCCAGTCTTGACCCGAGACTGGCAGTTTCGGTTCTTAATTTCATTTTACGTCCTAAAACGTGCACGCTACCTCAACCGACCACAGCGGGAGCCTAAGATCATACATGCAATCGTTTCTAACGTTCCATTCCATCAATCACATAATCATACATTCATCTTAAACCTATGGGAACATATAACAAACATCTAGCATGCAAAACATGCATAAGCATATAAAGCTCAAAAATCAACCACCTAACCTAATCAAGCACCATGACATAAATCTTAAACTTAGGGCAGAAAATAACTTGAGCTTAAGCTCTTACAATCCAACTTGAAATACACTTAAATTTCAAATTGAAATGCTCAATTTAAAAGGTTTAAGGGCTAGGGATGATTACCTTGATTAGCCCCAAATTTTTGGGTTAGGGTTTGGGGTCCGAAAATCTCTCCCCCTTGGTTCCTAGAACAACCGGCCACTCACCCTCCAATGGCCACCGAAAATTTTCTTCTTCCTAGCACTAACACAGCCGGCCCTCTACCTCTCCAATGGGTACCAAATTTTTTTCAGCTTTGACTTTCAAAAATCCGAACACTCATAGTGAAATCTCTCTTGGATTTTTGATTTTTGTTCTGTTTTTCTTGGCTGCCTAGGGACGGTTTTTGGAGCTGAAAAATGGGCAGAACTTGGCTAAGTTTTCTGATTTTTTTGAATAAAATCAGCACCTATTTATAGAGGTTTTGGAACTTTGCTTAAATTGCAAAATAGTCCTTCAAGAAGCAAGTATTTGCACAAATTTTGCACAAATACCCTTCAAAATGGCCGGCCATCACCTTGTGGAAGAAGCAAAATTTTGTTCTAGAACATGACACTTGTCATTCAAGGCTTGGTTCATGGAATTATGATGTCATAATTCCAAATAAAAATGATGTCATAATTTAAAAGGTAAATGATGTCATCTTAAAGCCTTGTTTGGCTACTTTTTGAAAAGCAAACCCATTTTAAGCTAACACAGATAAATCTAATACTGTGTTTACTAATACACAGTATAATTCAGTACTGTTTTACTTGACTGCAGTCCAAAATTTATCTGCGTAAAAATGGACTGTAAAAATTTTCTTCTTATTTCTGAAAGTCATTAGGACTTTGATATCCAACTTAGTGTGCTTGATTTTCTAAGGTGGTTTCATAGCTTATTTAGCTATCTCAACCGTAAAGACGGTTTTCGCAGTAATTTCCAAAAATTACACTTTAGCCCCTCAAAGACAAAATATTTACATGTTAGTCCCTGTGAGGTGGCGACTAAAGTGGAGCCACTTGACTTCTAATTCATACATAATGGTCCACTTAATTCCCAAAAATCCCTAAATATAGAGATACAATCCAATTTCTCATTAATTGAAATAATACTAGTACTGTTTTTCACTTAAAACAGTACTGCCATACTGGACTACGGTCCAGAATTCAACTGCACTTAACTGAGCCAAATGGATTTTTTTCTTAGAGCTCGAAACCATTTAGTCCTTTATGTCTCAAAAAAATCATGCTTAATTTTCCTCTAGCGACGTCTCAAGCCTTATTTTCGCTTAATCGTCCGAAACGACAGTTTTCTGCAGTATAGTTTCTATACCGATAATTTACACTGCGGTTTCACCTTAGTCAACTTTGACCAGAATAAAAGTCAAAATTACTATTTTGCCCCCTTTTTTCCCAAAAAGGCCTATATTTGCCTAAGCAAACTATTTTTGAGTCTCGTAGCTAATTAATTGAGAACTCAAACTTATACTGATATTCTATTCCGATCATGATTCAAACTTAGGTTTTCCTTGTTTCTAAGGGAATCATAAGTCATAAAAGTTTCGGGTATTACAGGATTTTGGTAGGAATTAACCACCAAGGGATCAAAAATTTTTGGTGCTCATTGGAGGAGCAAAGCCGGTTATGAGCAGCCAAGGAGAAAGGAGAAAAATGTGAACCAAACTCCTAGCCTAGCCGTGTGTTCAATCAAGGCAATCTCCTTAAGCCCTAAGCTTTTTAAGTTGAGCTTCAATTTGAAATTTAAGGGTATTTCCAGCATTGGATGTAAGAGCATAAGCTCGCCTTTAAGTGCTTGATTATGCTTGATTAGGGTTGGTGATCTCTAGTTTATGTTTTGATGCATGTTTGCAATTATGTCTACCATATGTTTGTTATATGTTCCCATAGGTTTGAATATGAATGCATGATAAAATGGAACGTTAGAAATGCTGCATGAATGATCTTAGGCTCTCGCTGTGGTCGGTTGAGGTAGTGTGCGCGTTTTAGGACGAGAAACGAATTTAAGAACCAAAACTGCCAGTCTCGGGTCAAGACTGGGCAGCGTTCTGGAAATGGTAATTTGAGGCCCTTAGAGGCCGAATTTGAAGAAAATCAAAACTACAAAGTTGTAGATAATGTTTTTTCCTAGAGGGCAGCATGGACCGCTTTTCAAAATAAGACTCCAAAGGCCTAAGTTTTTATGAAAATCCGAGCTTGACCGTGCCCAGAATTTATGCACGGCCAGGTGAGTTCAACAAAGAATAAAGGCATGTTAAAGTCCGAATTGGGTTTTGCTCAAAACACAAAAGTTGTAGCATTATTTGAGGTCTACAACTTTCATGAAGAATGTTTTATCAAATTCTAAACAGATTTTAAAGTAAAATTGGATTCTAAAAACTGTGCAGGAAACAGAAATTCCAGCACAGGATTTTCATAAAAACAGTACATAAGCAGGAAATTCCTGCTCATGCACAGGATTTTCTAAAATAATATAAGAAAACTGTATTTTTCACTAACCCCAATGTCTTGACTGTGAAAACTGTTCCAATGGTAGTTTTTAGTCCTTAACAAATTTTATAAGTCAAGCAAAAGGGTTTTTAAATCGAATTCACCAAATTTTCCGAGAGAAAGGAAAATTGGATTTTTAAAGCCAAAGACAAGTAGCAAGATAGTAACAGATGGTAACCGGGAAGGATACCCGAGTTATCGGGCTTGACCCCCAAAGCCTAAGTTTGACCATAGAAGGTTGACTTTGGTTGACTAAGTTTGACCAAAGTTTATCATCTCGAGGGTTACCCAACATAACCCAATGAGATACTGAAATTATGATAATCTAAGATCTAGGGTTATGTGTAATAACCCAATTGATTATGGACCCAGAATGTTAAGTCATGTGCCCAAGGTTAGGATAGTAACCTAACCTTACCTGAATGGATGTGAGCTTAGCAATGAGGTTACTTATGGTAACCAAGTAAAATATTTTTAGGAGGGGACATATAACTAAGATTATGAACTCATGTTCGTTAAGTCACCAACATTTTTCGGTAATGACCCTAGACCCTTACCTTTGTCCTTTATCCAAGCAGAAGGTAGCCTGCAGCTGTATCCAGACATGGAGCAGCATAACCCCGGACATAGTAGACGCGAGGTAAGTACAAACCTCACCTGCAGTATGGAAAATATTAAACTATTTTCAAGTATATGACATGATTACATGTTATGCCAAGTTATGCTATGTCATGCTATGTTATGCCATGTTATGCTATGCCATGTTATGTTATGTCATGTTATGCCATGTTATGATACGATAAGCCATGTTAAGTCATGTTAAACTATGATATGTCAAATTATGCCATGTTTATGTCTCATGTGCATCATGATTAATAAGATCACACGTAAAGATTCTTAGTCTTGGAAATGTAACAAGACTAGGACTAAACCAAGATAAGTAAGGTGTCGTACGAACCTCCTGTTGATGCAGGAGGATCATGTATGTTTCAAGTTCAAGTTTATGATAATCAACCTTCCGTTGATACGTGAAGGGTCATGTTCATGTTTTCCAGAATGGTTAAGGGCCTTGCAAACCCTGACGTTCTGAGGCTTGCGCGCTTTTGGTACGTACACTAGAGGCCCACATGTTAAGCAAGATAATAAGTTCAAGTGCATAAAAGATTCATAATTGGACATAATTAGTTCATGTATAAGTTGTGCAATATTTCTTATGTTTTGTGAGAATATGTTTGTACTTGCTGGGCGAAAGTTCATCAGTATATTTCATACTATAGGTAAATACCTGCAGCTTTACTTGATGGGCCATGGAGACAATGCAGCAAGTGAAGGGCGGTATGGGATACCACTACGCAAGTTTTTCCGCAAACTATTTAAATTATCAAGTTGTATGTATATGTTTTAAGGAATAGGTACAATGTTACATATGTAATGTTTTTGAGTTATGATTTTAAAATAAAGTTTAAAGAAAAAAAATTTATTCTGAAATTTTCTGTAAGGTTAAGTATTTAAGGTTAAGGTTTAAGTTAAGCAAGCATGGTAACGGCCCACGTTTACGTAGTTGGCCCTACGTGGATGGTCGGGGCGTTACATCCATGGTCATCATTCTCCCCGGGTTGGAAAGGACTCGACCTCGAGTCTAAAGGCGTGTCTTCGACAAACAGAGAAAGATCAGCCACGTTAAATGTAGCGGACACTCCATAATCACCTGGCAGCTCAACTTTGTATGCATTATCATTGATCTTCTGAACAATTGTAAAAGGTCCATCGCCCCTTGCTTGGAGTTTGGGAAACCTCCTATTGGGAAATCGTTCTTTTCTGAGATGAATCCATACTTTATCCCCAACTTGAAAAGTGACCTTCCTCCTATGTTTGTTAGCTTACTGCGCATACTTCTTATTTTGTTTGGCAACCTTTTCGCGAACCTGTTCATGCAACTTCTTGAAATATTTTGCTCTTTCGTCAGCTGCTCCACTAAAAGTTGTTTCAGTTTTTAGGGGCACAAGATCCAAAGGAGTGATTGGATTCTTACCATAAATGATCTCGAAAGGACTGCACCCGGTTATTTGACTGGTGGACCTATTATAAGCAAATTTAGCTTGTGGAAGAGACAAATCCCAAGCCCTAATGTTCTTCTTAATGAGACTTCGCAATAAAGCTTCCAAAGATCGATTAACCCCCTCAGTTTGTCCATCCGTTTGGGGATGATGTGAAGTGCTGAACTGTAGTCTAGTTCCCATTTTCCTCTATAGAGTCCTCCAAAAATGACTAAGGAACTTAGTATCTCAATCCGATGTTATAGTCTTTGGAACACCATGTAGCTTCACAATCTCTTGAAAATAGAGGTCAGCAATATGAGTTGCATCAGCCGTCTTGTTGCATGGCACAAAATGAGCCATCTTGGAAAAACGATCTACGACCACCATGATTGAATCCTTTTGCCTTTGTGTCCTAGGTAATCCAAGAACAAAATCCATACTTACATCCTGTAACGCCCCGAATCGTCACGCGTAGGGGCGTCCTACTGCGCAGACGTGGGCCGTTACATTACTTGCTTAACTTACTTCTTAATTTAAAAAGCTTAAACTGCGGAAAATTCGGAGTAAAATTTTTTTTCTTTTCTTTTCTTACTCTGAACATAACTTATTCTCATACATAATCATATGTACTCACTCGAGTACCAAGCTTTCATACTCATATCGAAAGCTAACATATTCATATCGTGGACCAAACCCAACCTAGTGTGGGTCGGTACAACACGAGGCAACTTGTTGCCATCATCCTTAAAAACCATTCCTTAACTCGTTCTTGAAAACAATTTCTTAAAAATAGTTTTCTTCTTGAAAACGGTTTCTTATCCATACTATCACATAACATAAAACACATCTTTTAAATATATTTTTCAAAACATATTTTACATAGCATAAATTCAAAACCCGTGGCGGTGTCCATCCCACATTTCACAGTCTGTAGTGCCAGCCTTCACAGCTTTGCATCACGTATCGCCGGTAGGTTGCTTAACCTACAGCATGAACGTAAGTAATGAGCTAATGCTCAGTAAGCACAACATTCAGTCCGCAAAACATTTTTCATAAAAGAATGCATGAACCAATTATGCTTTCTTGTGAATCAATTTAACTTTTCTATCATTATCTTGATTCTATTTGCTTACATGTCATGTGTGCACGTATCGTGGTCCATAGCTATGGAGTGGCTGGAGGCAGGCAATCCAATCCAACTCAAACCATGAAACAAACTGTTTAACATGGAGTAATTGGGGCAGCCAATCCAATTCAACCCAAACCATAGACTAAACCGTTTAAACCCGCCATCGTAGCAAGTCGGTACGACACAATGACATTAGTTTGTCTTAAAATGTATTCTTACCATATAGTTAAATATTAGTGAACATGCTACGTGATGTCACTATATTAAACGTATAACATAACTTAACATAAACCATAACATAAACATAATAACATGAACCTCATAACATAGTATCATAACATCATAACATAACCTCATAACATAGCATCATAGCATAAACATAACCTCATAACATAACATCATAGCTTAAACATAACCTCATAACATAACATCATAGCTTAAACATAACCTCATAACATAACATCATAGCTTAAACATAACCTCATAACATGACATCATCGCATCATAACATAAACTTCATAACGTAAGTACCATAACATAAATCATGCGTATCAACGTATGAAAAACATGTTTTAAAAACATTTTGCCCATGCTGTAGGCGGAGTTGTACTTACCTTTAGTCCTATGCTCTTGGTTCATCGTCCAAACGTGACACGACAACAGTTCCTACTCCTGTTTCCAAACAGGACGTAAGATAAGAGCTATACACATTCTATCTTATCATAATTCATAATCGTTAAATGTTGGTGTCCTAACCAACATTTATGAGTAGCCTTAGTTATATTATATGTTCCCTCCTATAACAACTTATGATAACTCGCTCGGTTACTAGCCGTAACCCTAGGGTTCATGGCCCAACATACTTAACCAACATCATGCTAGGTTACTTCTGGTAACCTTGGGTACTAAGCCCAACCATTCTTAAATAGTATTAGGTTACTAATCTTATTAGGCCCAACCCACTATCTCGGGTATCTCATGTGGTTACTATAAGTAACCTAACTTATTTGGCCCAATAAAATTAGGTAACCTCTCCGGTTACTAACTGTCCTATAGTTGTCACCATAGGACCCGGCGTATTTCAATTATTCTTGACAAACCTTTGTCAAGTTTTCTTTAAAAATCTTTATGAAAACCGTATTTTCATAAAATCTTAACATTTAAGCAAAGGCAGTTAAAAACTGTCAAGCTCTGAAAACAATCTTTAAAAACAGTTTCTTAAACTTTGGTTATCAGTGCATGTGTAAGAATTTCCTGCTTCTGCACTGTTTTTCTGAAAATCCTGTGCTTGAATTTCTGTTTCCTGCACAGTTTTGGGAATCAAATTGTACTTTAAAATCTGTTCGTAATTTGATAAAACTTTCTTCATAAAAGTTGTAGATCTCGGATAATACTACAACTTTCATGTTTTGAGGAAAACCCAGTTCTGCTTGGATTCTTGTCAGTTTTAATTTGAAACTTACTGGACGTGTAGACTAGGTCTGGGCAGATTAGCCTCGGATTTTCGTAAAAACGGAGGCCATTGGAGCCTTATTTTGAAAAACGGTCCGCGTTGCCCTCTAGAAAAAACCATTATCTACAACTTTGTAGTTATGAGTTTCTTCAAATTCGGCATCTAAGGGCCTCAAAATAACATTTCCAGAACACTGCCCAGTCTTGACCCGAGACTGGCAGTTTCGGTTCTTAATTTCGTTTTACGTCCTAAAACGTACACACTACCTCAACCGATCACAGCGGGAGCCTAAAGTCATACATGCAATCGTTTCTAACGTTCTAATCCATCATACACATAATCATACATTCACTTTTAATTCTATGGGAACATACAACAAACACTTAGTAGGCAAACTCAAAAACCCATAAACATGCATCAAAAATGTAAGCTAGAGACCACCACCCTATTCAAGCATAATCAAGCACTAAAAGGTGAGCTTAAGCTCTTACATCCAATGCTGGAAATACATTTAAATTTCCCAAATTTAAAGCTTAAACGAAAAGCTTAAGATCAACGGAGATTACCTCGATGCACACAAAGCTAGGCTAGGGGTTTGGTGCATTTTTCTCCTTTCTCCTTGGCTGCCCATAACCGGCCATTCTCCTCCTATTCCTAGAATTTTTTCTGCTTTTCTTGCTAACCCACAGCCGGCCATTCAAAGCCAAAAAATGGGTTTCCAATTTTTTTTCCACACTTTCTTTTCTTCCTCACAAAATCCGAACTCTCCCTAAGGGATTGTCTCTTGGATTTTTGTTTTTGGTTCTTGTTTTCCTTTGGCTGCTAAGGGACGGTTTTGGAGCAGAAAAATGGGCAGAACTTGGCTCAATTTTCTGATTTTTTTGAATAAAATGGGCACCTATTTATAGGCAAATGCAAACTTTCCAAAATTTGCATTTTAGCCCCTAAACTTAGAGGAAATAATGCAATTGGCATGCTAGGTGTCAAGGTGGCCGGCCAAGACTTGGAGAGCAAGCAAGGGATGACATCATGGCTTACATCATCGCTTACCTCATTGCTTACATCACCAAATTTCCAAAATTTGCGCTTTTGCCCCAAAAGTGAAAATTCTTACAAAAATGCCCCCTAGGTGGCCGGTTGCTTTCTTGGTGAACAAGCCAAGCTTATCTCACCTTGATGACATCATCTTGATGACATCACTTCGCTTACATCATCAATTTTCCAAAATTTTCACTTTAACCCCTAAAGATAAAATTTTGGCATTTTTGTCCCTGAGGTGGCCGGCCATGTCATCTTGTTCTAGAGAGTTCTTGGTTTTCTTTCCAAGCTTATTTAATCCAATTATGATGTCATAAATCCAAGATAAGGCTATGTCATCATAAGGCCTTGTTTGGCTTTTCCTTTAGAATACAGTCCACTTTTATGCTACACAGATATTTCTAGTACTGTTATTAACTAATAACAGTATTTTATACTGTACTATAGTCCAAAATTCATCTGTGTAAAAATGAACTGAATAAAATTTTTTTTATTTCTTGGAACCTTTCTTGCCCTTCATACCATACTTAGTGTGCTTGATTTTTTCTAGGGTGGTCTCATGGCTTATGCTTACTTATTCGTCCGAAATGAAGGTTTTTCGCAGTATAATTCCATACTGCTTTGCTATATCTCAACACCTTCATCTATTTGACCTCCCTGGTCAACCTTTGACTTTTCGGTCAACTTTGACTTTTTCGGTCAAACTTTGACCAGCATGAAATCATAGAATTTTCCTTCCCTTTTTGCTCAAGGGTCAGATGCATGACTAAGCAAATTGCTTATTGAGTCTCATAGCTAATTAAACGAGAACTCAAACATATACTGATATTTAACTCAGATCGTGAGTTTTATATCGACATCCAAGAGTAAGACTCGGGATTTTCCTTGTCTAAAAGGAAATCATAGTTTCATCGAAATTTCGGGTATTACATTCTACCCTCCTTAAAGAAATTTTCGTCCTCGAAAATTCGAATACTTCTAAGTGGCTTTTCTTCCAGTCCACTATTGGTCCATCGTAACTTGTTCATGTTCCCATTTTTATACTTTAATGGGATCATGTTTCTTGTCTAGAACCATACTCTTACTTTCATATCATGCTAACATACTTTCATTCATTCTTACTTCATACTATCTTACTTTCATACTACATACATTCTTACTTACATACGTTCATACTTACATACTTGCATACTTTCTTACATACTTACATACGTATCATGCTATCATCTTCTCCGTTCATATTGCATCACAAGAACTATCTTCATAAAAATTTGAGCAAGTATATCATATAACTTGCCATGTTTGAAAAACATTCTTATCATATAACTTTTTCATACATGAAAAACGTTTCATACTTTAAAATTTTTCGACACTTGGAAAACATATCTTTAAAATAGCTTCTTTCTTGAACCTTTACTTATCATAATGGCCCCTTTCTTGGAACTCATCCCGTTCTTGGAACTTGTCCCTCAAGGATTCGGCCTATGACCCCTATCTTGGGACTTGTCCCTCAAGGATTCGGTCATTTACTGAACATAACAGCTCCTATCTTGGAACCTTTACTGTTCATAACAGCCCCTATCTTGGAATTTCCTCCTCAAGGATTCGGCTGGATTTTATAAAATGAGGGGTTCTATTGAGCATGAACTCAAGATTTAAGCATCTTTTATGAAAATTTTTCCTTTGAATCTTTTCAAAGTCAATATTGAAGAAACATAATATCGTTCGAGTGATGCCATACTCATATCATATCGACTAGCTGCTTGCTAGATGGTAGAAGCTTCTCTCATTGCTTCTAACATTTTCTTCATAACGTAAAATCATAATCCTTAGGAATGTCTAAAACTTCCCATTATTTCATAATTTCCCTTACTAAGGGATCATATCCTTAATTTCCTTGTCATAATGATAGCCATTATCCCACTTATTGCTTGTATATTGCCTTGATATTACCACCGAATCAAGGCACTACCAAACATCTTTCCATACCTATTATCATTCTTATGGGAGCATAAGTTTCACAATCACGAAACTTAAGTTCTATAGCATCTAGCTTATTTTTTTTTTAAATGAAAACTTCCTGATTATCACCCTACTGAGGTAAGGCGATAGGCTATCTGATCTCGAAGCCTATTCATTTCTTATTGCTACTCTAGCATTTATCATCATGACTTGGCTATCATAGTTGCAAGATGAGGCTCTTGCAGAAATTGGTTCGGTTGTACCAGCAACGAACCATTTTCTACTTTCTAATTCTAATTCTCAACATGTCTAACACTCATTCCTTCGTCCATATCTTAACATATCATACTAGAGATTCCTCACGATCTCATCATAGCATACCGTAGGCTTAGCTTATTCATCACGCTTTCGCTGCGCAACTTTGATCCACTAGCAATCATAGCCCATAAACTTATCTGGACAAACGCGCCAAGCTGCAACATAACTGACGTATCATCTTCATATCGTGCAGCCACTCAGCAAATGCAGCCACTTCTTGAGTCCCATCGAAGATGCGTGACTCCATTCCTTCGGATGCTAATGAAGTCGAAGTCTTGCGGTCCTCTTCAATCGTACCCGGGTTTTAAACCAGGTTCATATCTATACTATTATAAAACTATGACCTCACATAGTTACTATACTAACTAGAGTAAGAAAACTTACTTGCAAAACTGTGGCTCTGGCGGCAGAACTGTGAAACTGGATGGCAGAAAAACTTGCTCTGATACCATCTCTGTAACGCCCCGAACCGTCACGCGTAGGGGCGTCCTACTGCGCAGACGTGGGCCGTTACATTACTTGCTTAACTTACTTCTTAATTTAAAAAGCTTAAACTGCGGAAAATTCGGAGTAAAATTTTTTTTCTTTTCTTTTCTTACTCTGAACATAACTTATTCTCATACATAATCATATGTACTCACTCGAGTACCAAGCTTTCATACTCATATCGAAAGCTAACATATTCATATCGTGGACCAAACCCAACCTAGTGTGGGTCGGTACAACACGAGGCAACTTGTTGCCATCATCCTTAAAAACCATTCCTTAACTCGTTCTTGAAAACAATTTCTTAAAAATAGTTTTCTTCTTGAAAACGGTTTCTTATCCATACTATCACATAACATAAAACACATCTTTTAAATATATTTTTCAAAACATATTTTACATAGCATAAATTCAAAACCCGTGGCGGTGTCCATCCCACATTTCACAGTCTGTAGTGCCAGCCTTCACAGCTTTGCATCACGTATCGCCGGTAGGTTGCTTAACCTACAGCATGAACGTAAGTAATGAGCTAATGCTCAGTAAGCACAACATTCAGTCCGCAAAACATTTTTCATAAAAGAATGCATGAACCAATTATGCTTTCTTGTGAATCAATTTAACTTTTCTATCATTATCTTGATTCTATTTGCTTACATGTCATGTGTGCACGTATCGTGGTCCATAGCTATGGAGTGGCTGGAGGCAGGCAATCCAATCCAACTCAAACCATGAAACAAACTGTTTAACATGGAGTAATTGGGGCAGCCAATCCAATTCAACCCAAACCATAGACTAAACCGTTTAAACCCGCCATCGTAGCAAGTCGGTACGACACAATGACATTAGTTTGTCTTAAAATGTATTCTTACCATATAGTTAAATATTAGTGAACATGCTACGTGATGTCACTATATTAAACGTATAACATAACTTAACATAAACCATAACATAAACATAATAACATGAACCTCATAACATAGTATCATAACATCATAACATAACCTCATAACATAGCATCATAGCATAAACATAACCTCATAACATAACATCATAGCTTAAACATAACCTCATAACATAACATCATAGCTTAAACATAACCTCATAACATAACATCATAGCTTAAACATAACCTCATAACATGACATCATCGCATCATAACATAAACTTCATAACGTAAGTACCATAACATAAATCATGCGTATCAACGTATGAAAAACATGTTTTAAAAACATTTTGCCCATGCTGTAGGCGGAGTTGTACTTACCTTTAGTCCTATGCTCTTGGTTCATCGTCCAAACGTGACACGACAACAGTTCCTACTCCTGTTTCCAAACAGGACGTAAGATAAGAGCTATACACATTCTATCTTATCATAATTCATAATCGTTAAATGTTGGTGTCCTAACCAACATTTATGAGTAGCCTTAGTTATATTATATGTTCCCTCCTATAACAACTTATGATAACTCGCTCGGTTACTAGCCGTAACCCTAGGGTTCATGGCCCAACATACTTAACCAACATCATGCTAGGTTACTTCTGGTAACCTTGGGTACTAAGCCCAACCATTCTTAAATAGTATTAGGTTACTAATCTTATTAGGCCCAACCCACTATCTCGGGTATCTCATGTGGTTACTATAAGTAACCTAACTTATTTGGCCCAATAAAATTAGGTAACCTCTCCGGTTACTAACTGTCCTATAGTTGTCACCATAGGACCCGGCGTATTTCAATTATTCTTGACAAACCTTTGTCAAGTTTTCTTTAAAAATCTTTATGAAAACCGTATTTTCATAAAATCTTAACATTTAAGCAAAGGCAGTTAAAAACTGTCAAGCTCTGAAAACAATCTTTAAAAACAGTTTCTTAAACTTTGGTTATCAGTGCATGTGTAAGAATTTCCTGCTTCTGCACTGTTTTTCTGAAAATCCTGTGCTTGAATTTCTGTTTCCTGCACAGTTTTGGGAATCAAATTGTACTTTAAAATCTGTTCGTAATTTGATAAAACTTTCTTCATAAAAGTTGTAGATCTCGGATAATACTACAACTTTCATGTTTTGAGGAAAACCCAGTTCTGCTTGGATTCTTGTCAGTTTTAATTTGAAACTTACTGGACGTGTAGACTAGGTCTGGGCAGATTAGCCTCGGATTTTCGTAAAAACGGAGGCCATTGGAGCCTTATTTTGAAAAACGGTCCGCGTTGCCCTCTAGAAAAAACCATTATCTACAACTTTGTAGTTATGAGTTTCTTCAAATTCGGCATCTAAGGGCCTCAAAATAACATTTCCAGAACACTGCCCAGTCTTGACCCGAGACTGGCAGTTTCGGTTCTTAATTTCGTTTTACGTCCTAAAACGTACACACTACCTCAACCGATCACAGCGGGAGCCTAAAGTCATACATGCAATCGTTTCTAACGTTCTAATCCATCATACACATAATCATACATTCACTTTTAATTCTATGGGAACATACAACAAACACTTAGTAGGCAAACTCAAAAACCCATAAACATGCATCAAAAATGTAAGCTAGAGACCACCACCCTATTCAAGCATAATCAAGCACTAAAAGGTGAGCTTAAGCTCTTACATCCAATGCTGGAAATACATTTAAATTTCCCAAATTTAAAGCTTAAACGAAAAGCTTAAGATCAACGGAGATTACCTCGATGCACACAAAGCTAGGCTAGGGGTTTGGTTCATTTTTCTCCTTTCTCCTTGGCTGCCCATAACCGGCCATTCTCCTCCTATTCCTAGAATTTTTTCTGCTTTTCTTGCTAACCCACAGCCGGCCATTCAAAGCCAAAAAATGGGTTTCCAATTTTTTTTCCACACTTTCTTTTCTTCCTCACAAAATCCGAACTCTCCCTAAGGGATTGTCTCTTGGATTTTTGTTTTTGGTTCTTGTTTTCCTTTGGCTGCTAAGGGACGGTTTTGGAGCAGAAAAATGGGCAGAACTTGGCTCAATTTTCTGATTTTTTTGAATAAAATGGGCACCTATTTATAGGCAAATGCAAACTTTCCAAAATTTGCATTTTAGCCCCTAAACTTAGAAGAAATAATGCAATTGGCATGCTAGGTGTCAAGGTGGCCGGCCAAGACTTGGAGAGCAAGCAAGGGATGACATCATGGCTTACATCATCGCTTACCTCATTGCTTACATCACCAAATTTCCAAAATTTGCGCTTTTGCCCCAAAAGTGAAAATTCTTACAAAAATGCCCCCTAGGTGGCCGGTTGCTTTCTTGGTGAACAAGCCAAGCTTATCTCACCTTGATGACATCATCTTGATGACATCACTTCGCTTACATCATCAATTTTCCAAAATTTTCACTTTAACCCCTAAAGATAAAATTTTGGCATTTTTGTCCCTGAGGTGGCCGGCCATGTCATCTTGTTCTAGAGAGTTCTTGGTTTTCTTTCCAAGCTTATTTAATCCAATTATGATGTCATAAATCCAAGATAAGGCTATGTCATCATAAGGCCTTGTTTGGCTTTTCCTTTAGAATACAGTCCACTTTTATGCTACACAGATATTTCTAGTACTGTTATTAACTAATAACAGTATTTTATACTGTACTATAGTCCAAAATTCATCTGTGTAAAAATGAACTGAATAAAATTTTCTTATTTCTTGGAACCTTTCTTGCCCTTCATACCATACTTAGTGTGCTTGATTTTTTCTAGGGTGGTCTCATGGCTTATGCTTACTTATTCGTCCGAAATGAAGGTTTTTCGCAGTATAATTCCATACTGCTTTGCTATATCTCAACACCTTCATCTATTTGACCTCCCTGGTCAACCTTTGACTTTTCGGTCAACTTTGACTTTTTCGGTCAAACTTTGACCAGCATGAAATCATAGAATTTTCCTTCCCTTTTTGCTCAAGGGTCAGATGCATGACTAAGCAAATTGCTTATTGAGTCTCATAGCTAATTAAACGAGAACTCAAACATATACTGATATTTAACTCAGATCGTGAGTTTTATATCGACATCCAAGAGTAAGACTCGGGATTTTCCTTGTCTAAAAGGAAATCATAGTTTCATCGAAATTTCGGGTATTACACATCCTCCCATGGTGTGTTTGGAACAGGTAGGGGTGTATACAACCCAGCATTACTACCATGAGTCTTAGCTTGATGACAAGTCTCGCATTGATCCACAATTCTCCCCACATCCTTAGTAAGCCATGGCCAAAAGAAATTGTCTTGCACTAGAGCTATGGTCTTGTCTCGGCCAAAGTGACCCGCCAAGCCTCCACCATGAGCTTCTCGAATTATGGCTTCCCTCAATGATCCTTGCGGAACACAAAGCTGCATACCCTTATACAGAAACCCATTTTGGACCAAAAATTGTTTATATGGCCCCTTTGTACAATGCTTCCAAATTCGACCAAAATCAGCATCATCCTTGTACATACTCTTCACAATGTCAAACCCAAGTACCTTAGCTTGCATCATGTTCAACAGCAAATGGCGCCTACTCAATGCATCGGCCACTTGATTAGCTTTACCGGACTTGTGCTTGATGACAAAGTTGAATGATTGGAGATACTCCACCCACTTTGCATGGCGTGAATTGAGCTTGTGTTGAGCATGCAAATATTTAAGAGCTTCATGATCTGAAAAAAGAACAAACTCGTTAGGATAAAGATAATGGCTCCAATGCCCCAATGCTCGGATGACTGTATATAACTCCTTGTCATATGTCGAGTACTTCCTCCTCACTTCATTCACTTTTCACTGAAAAAAGCAATTGGCTTGCCTCCTTGACTCAAAACAGCCCCAACTCCCACACCTGAAGCATCACACTCCACCTCAAAAATCTTTGAAAAATCTGGTAGTGCAAGAACCGGTGCTTCCATCATCTTCTTTTTAATAAATTCAAAGCTCTTTTGAGCCTCCGCGTTCCACTTAAAAATTCCGCCCTTCATACACTCGGTAATGGGAGAAACTAAAGTACTGAAATTCTTGATAAATCTCCTATAAAAAGAAATCATCCCATGAAAACTCCGAATATCAAATAGAGTTTTTGGAACCGGCCAAGTTTCAATGACGTCCACCTTGCTCTCATCGACCTTTATTCCGTCTTTGGATACAACATACCTAAGGAAGATTATGTTTCCAACATAAATTGACATTTTTTCAAATTTACAAAAAGACTTTCAGCTCTCAAAGTCTCGAACACCTTCCGTAGATGCACCAAGTGCTCCTGCATATTTTGACTATACACAAGAATATCATCAAAATAGACCACCACAAATTTTCCCATGAATGGCTTGAACACATGCGTCATAAGTCTCATAAAAGTGCTAGGAGCATTGGACAAACCAAATGGCATAACCAACCATTCATACAGACCTCTTCCCGTTTTGAAAGCTGTCTTCCATTCATCTCTCGGTAGCATCCGAATCTGGTGATAACCGCTGCGTAAATCTATCTTTGAGAATACAATGCTTCCATGAAGTTGATCAAGTAAATCATCAAGTCTCGGAATGGGAAACCTGTATTTGATTGTAATCTTGTTAATTGCTCGGCTATCCACGCACATCCTCCAACTTCTATCTTTTTTTGGAACAAGCAAGGCAGGCATGGCACAAGGACTTAAACTCTCTTGGATCAGCCCTTTGGAAAGCAATTCCTCCACTTGTCTTTGCAATTCAGCTTGTTGGCGCGGATTGAGTCTATAGGCAGCCTTGTTTGGAAGTGACGACCCTGGAATTAGATCAATCCGGTGTTGTATTCCTCTCAAGGCGGGCAGCTCACTTGGTATTTCCTCCGGAATAAGATCTTCAAACTCCCTTAGAAGTGGCTGAACCGAATCAGGGAACTCTCCTAATCGTTCATGTTCTTCTTTTGCAAAAAGAACAAAAACATCTTCATTTTTGAAGAGAATATGCTCAACTTGGGAACCTGTCAAGAAAACTTACCCGTCGGAATTGGCAGGTTTCTTATTTCCATCCGGCTTCATAGGGGCCAAAATGATCCGCACTCCATCTTTCATAAATTAGTAAGTGTTTTTGAACCCATCATGCATCACCGTCCGATCATATTGCCACGAACGACCCAACAAGAGATGACATACATCCATAGGTATAACATCACACCAGATTTCATCTTGATATGATTTCCCTATAGAGAAGGAAACCAAACACCTTTTGGACACCGATACTCCATTTCCATTCTTGAACCATTGAATCTTATAAGACTTGGGATGAGGCTCAGTTGATAAACTCAATTTCGTCACCATCTCTTCTGAAACCACATTTGTGCAACTACCTCCATCAATTATCACGTTACACACACGACCGTGAGAAGTGCATCTTGTTTGAAAAATGTTCTCTCTCAACCAGGGATCTTCGTTAATGTGATTGGAATTCAAAAGCCTCTGAATAACCAAAATTTCACCCTCATCAGCATACTCCACATGTTCTTCAATTTCTTCCTTTTCCGATTCCTCTTCCTCCAAAACTTCATTTTCTACAATGGTGATGACCCTTCGATTTGGACATTCCGAAGCAATATGCCCATATCCATGACATTTGAAACATTTTTTTGAAGAATTGGAAGTGTTGGTTGGTTTATCATTCTTCATCTCCGGTTTAGCGGTGGCAGATGTCTTGTTAAAGGTTGGTTTTGAAGAAGACAAACCAGAGTTGCCCTTCATTCCATAACTAGTGCTCCCCATACTCTTGGTTGCATACTTTCGCAAATACTTCCGTTGTTGCTCCACATTCAAAGCCAATTTTCGGAAATCATTGAAAGTCCAATATGGCTGCAATTTGATTACGTCGGAAATCTCCTTCTTGAGCCCTCCTAGATAACGTGCAATGGTTTGCTCCTCAGGTTCCACCACATCAGACTTAAGCATAAGATATTCGAACTCCCTAGTGTAATCGTCTACGGATAAGTCAAATTGCTTGAAGTTGTGAAACTTCAAGTAATTGTCTTGTTTGTAACTGTCCGAAATGAATCTTCTCTTGAGTTCTCGCTTTATCTTCTCCCATGATCGAATAGGCCTCCGTCCTTCTCGCTCCCGTTCTCGCTTGAGATTCTCCCACCAAAGGGATGCATATCCCTTTAACTTAATTGCCACCAGCTTGACCCTCTTATCATCTGAGTAATCTTTGAATTCGAAGATCCTCTCAACAGTGTACAACCAATCAAGAAATGCATCGCCTTGAGATCTCCCATCAAATTCTGGTACATCCACCCTCACATCACCATCGCAGTTTCTATGGTGAATTCGACGTCTTGGGTAAGCAAAGGAGTCGTCGCTGGAATCATCTTCATTGTGGAATGGATTGATGCCTTCATCCTCTTCATCTGCATGGCACCTATCATGCCTTCGTGGATCTTGTCTCTCGAATCATTCAAGGCGTTGTTGAAGCCGCTGTATTGTTCTTCGCATTTCCTCCATCTCCAGATTCTGATGTCTTTCTTCCACCGGTTCATCTTCTTCAACAAGTTGTCTTCGAAGAACTTGTCTCCTCATTCTCTTTAACTGGCTCTGATACCAAAAATGATACCGTTCCTGTGGGACTTGGTAAGGGTATTCTAGAATTCTAAGGTTTTATGGACGTGTTTAGGAATATAAAGGTATTTAGATAAGTTTATAAAAATGGATAAATTTTTGACGCCACTTGGAATCCACCAAGATAAGTCTTAATCTCGCCACTCAAGGAATCCACCAAGAGATAAGAGAAAGAAAGGAACACAATAGTATTCTCTGAAATTTTTGATTCTGCAACAGCCTCCTTTCCTAAATCCGAAAATTACATCTTAAACAAAACCAAGAGCTGAAAACAACCTTTCAGCTTCACAAAATGGCTGTTACATACTTTAATAATACACTAATGGCTCTAACTACTTTTTAACACACCAACAGTCACAACTGGCTGTACAAATTCACAAACCAACATATCTAGCCTGAAACTTCGCTAATTAACTCCCACTTTAGCTAACTAATGATGACTTTATTTCAGCCATAAAACACACACTAAAACACCACTTTGGCAACCCAAAAAAAAAATGCCCCCAACACAATTTATCAACTTACAGCCTTCAAGTCTGATTGAGACACATGGAAGACAGGCATTGGATCACTCCCATGCAGCCCATGTACAAGCAAATCACTTCCATGGTCATCAACTTTCTTGTTCGCATTGCCTGTGAATCAACCATTCAAAGTACTTTCTAATCACTGAACTTCATTTACTGTTACATACTACTCACTCCTATATACATGATAATCTTTCTCCACACATTTTTAAGTTTGGCCCTGCAATTCTTCTAATAACTGAATTTTTTATTAGGGAATTTTGTGAATTAGTAGGTAAATTCACTTAAATTCCTTTTGCAATTGAAAGCTTAGGTTATAATTTTTAACCTAAGGTTATGAATGAAGTTATGATTAGTCTTTTAATTTGATATAAATGTGTGATGTCACAACTCTAGTTGTCACATTTTTAAATAATGTGACTAAAGCATATGGTATATGTGATAATTAAATGCAAGTTCATGACGTGAAAATATTGTCACAATAGATAAAGTTTCACCAATTTTATATAAATGGTGGAATTTTAATATTATAAGCTATGGTTAATTCATGGCATGACAATTTATAATTGTCATAAAGTTCGGTCATATTACTTCTCTATAGTAAATAGAAAATAAGTATGACCAATTGAGGTAAGTTCTAGTGTTAGTGAATTGTCAAATCACCTTCTACAGCACAAAAGCAATCTTAGCAGTGTAGAGAGAGAGATAGCGGTCTTAAGCTATTCATTGATAGAATTCCTACTACAAATGGGAAATGCAGTGTTGGAATTTGACATCAATTCTAGACATATCAGTTTTATATTCTCTACTTTTTCACAGATGAAAATTATACAGACTAGGATTTATACTGTCTACTTTTCTGCATATAAGAATTAGACAGCATACCAGATAGCAGTTTAGAAACTTGGAGATTAAGTTTCATCAGCAGTATAGGATTATATTGTTCTATCTTAGCAGTATCAATGTAATGACCCACTTACGTAGGCCATTACAGTACTGCTTAATCTAAGTATTCACTTATAATTACTTCAAATATGTAGACTTGGGTATTTGAAAATTCTGAACTTATTTGTTTTTTTATAACTTATCATAAAAACTTTTGTCACGTACTCTAAGATAATTTTTCATATGACCTTACATATCATATATTTATATATAATCTCCAAATATAAATAATAATTTGCAAAATAGCGTTTGCAAAATAATTTGCGTAATGGTATCCATAATACATTCGCTTACTCATCATCATCATCCGCAAATTGTTCACCATGAATTAAGCTACAGGTTGCTTACCTACAGTATAAATATAACTAATGAGCTTTCTCTAACATAGATCTCATATTGTTTTTTAAAACAAAAAAAAACAAAACAAAACAAAACAAAAAAACATGAATGACATATGTGGATGTATGATCCAATTATAGAATCTAAGACGTGGTCTAATCATATTCAATTATAAATGGCTTATTTTCTATTATAAACTCATTATATTTCTTATTTGTGGGCCCCTATGTGTATGTACTAGGTGTGCGCATTCCTCAAAAAGTTAGAGTTTGTAAAGTCTCTAATAATTATGGGAATAAATCTGGAACTTTATACCAGAACATATTATAACATGACATGATCCTCTACTATTTAAAAGAAGATTGGTACGATAACATAACTTATCATAAATTAGTCTTAGCCTTAAACTTAATTGAATTTGAGTATATGCCTAAATCATTCTCTAACTTAAAAGTCTTATTCAAAGATGAGGCCTAAGATTTATGCTCCTTAATTCTGAGCTTATTAGCCATGATGTAATAGCATGACATAATAATCCATGATAAAATTTAAAAATCATGGCATAAATGTAAAGTATGGCATTTACATAATATGCTAGTATGAAGTGTGGCAAGTATGTAAATCTGGCACACTTATGGTTCATGATATAAACATATATATGTGTGGCATTTACGTGATCATAACATATCATGGCAATCACGTAATTCATAATATACATATTATCACTTCATAAACATAGGCAAAACATTACTAACATGGCATGTGCTTATTACATAGTTTGAAAATTATAATAATTTTATGCTATAAGTAAGGTTTGTACTTATCTTGCTATAGAAAAAAATGCTTCCTTCTAAGCCACATTCCAAACTACCATTTCCGAAATTTATCCAAATCAAGTATTAATTTATATACTCCTTGGATAAGGTTAAACCTAAATTCCGGTTTAAAAAGAATTTATGACTTAATCTACATAAATAATGGTTATGAGACTATGGTCTATTTCAAAATCTAAGTCATATATTCATACTTAGAAAATTGGATCTAAAGTTTGAAATCTAATCTTATCTTATTATTTTATAAAAAAAAGTTTTTGTCTTTCAAACTAAATCATTCTTCATAAAAGATAAATACCACATAATTTTATTTTTAAAAATTTCCCACCTCTCTCTCTTTTTTTTTTCTCTGGCTGGGCGCTGCCTGACCACTATGCAGCCCAGGTGCGCTGCAGCGCCCAGGGGCTGCCCCTGGGCTGCAGTGGCATGCAGTCCCTCCCCCAAAAATTCTCATATTTTTGCAAAACTTTGAAAAATCGTATCTTTCAAACCGTCAAGAATTTGACAAAAGTTTCTTCACAGGAAATGTTTTTCTATGTGTTATCTAAACTTTTTATGTCTATGTCCAAGTCTAATCTTGCCAATAAATATTTTGTTTTTTCAAAAATCCAAAACTTGATGGTTTTTGACAATTTTTACCGAATCTTCTTTCTAAAACTAAAATTTCCTTTTTGAAAAATTTTGAAACACATACGTATATACCATAGTTCATGTTCCATAGTTTTTTTAATTTTCTGAATAAATTTCAACTATAGAAACTCATTTAAATCTGTAAAACTCTTGACGAACGGATCGAAATTAAAAATCTCTTATTTAAGTTCAATTTCTAAAAATTCTACGCTACCCATAACATAATCATGAATATATTCATATGAATAATCATAAATATTGTCAAACCACCAGTTATAAAAATTTTAACAGCATTTCTACTTAAATATTAACCCATAAAAATTTAAATTAGAAGAGAATAACTAGAGTCTTGATCGGAAAACTACCTCGACGATCGGAGTTTCCACCGGAGAACTGAATTAGAACCTCCTTCAAAAGAAATTCTTGAAGGGGCTTGGAGGATTTCTTGAAACTCTTATGAAGCTAGGATGGTGTCTGGGAGGTGGGAAAATGGGAGGAAAATTTTCGAAGGCTAAAGAAAATTTTCTTAAGAAAACTTGGTACTATCTAAGAAAATTTCTAGAGAGAGAAAGAGAAGAGAATGGATTTTGAGGTGAGAACAAATGTTGGAGGGTGGATGCCTATTTATAGGCCTTGGCTAATGACTTTGGGATTAATTTACTGATTGTTGTCTTGATAAATTTTAGAAGGCTAATCATGGTCAAATCAAGATAAAGAAAACTTGTCTAAAAAGGCTTTTTTCTTAGCCATTGATCTCTTGACACTTATCCATTTGTAACCATCGGATCAAAAATTCTTATTTTTCTTAAAAAAATAATTCAAGATATTATCATCAATAGATGAATTATTGGTCTGCTAACTCAACATAGCAGTACTAGCCCAACTCCCAAGGTCCTCTACTATTAAAAAGTTAATCAGTATAATTCCTATATGTTGCAAAACTTACCCACCAAGTTTTTATACTGATAAAGTAATTCAATAAAAATCTTATCTGATATCAAGACTTATCCAATAAATTCCAATACTGAAAAAGGTAATATGTCTAAATTTTTATCTGTCAAAAAGTTAGATAGTCTAAATTTTTATCTGACTAAAAAATTGATATCAATTCCTTATTACTGCATTTTTATATGCAGAAAAATCTTGTCTATAACATTCTATGACTGCTAATTCCTATACGCTAAAACTATTAAAATACTGTATTTGGTTATTTGACAATTTATCTACATTTACATCAATTGATCGCTTTTTACTATTCACACTTTTTGAATAATTTTAAATGACCATATACTAACTATTAAGTGACAAAAATTAATAATTGTCACATCATAAAATACATTTCATAACTTTATGTTAAAATTATAACCTAAACTTTAATTTACACAAGAAATTTTGATGAATTAACTTATAAATTCACAATAATTACTTATCAAAAATTTGGGTATTACAATCAAAACTTCATGGCCAAGTTTTCAAGACAGTATTGAATTATACTATGTAGTCTTCTCACAGTATGAGACATTGGAATTCGTGCTATAGGTAGACAAAGGAAAATACTGTTGGCCTGGATCCATATGCAGATTAAGATTTTATCTGCTTAGGATAATATCTAGAAATATCCCTATTTTCTTATATTTAAGAAAATTAGAATTTTTGATCTAACGGTTAAGAGGAGATAAAGACAAAAGAAATCAAGGGCTAGAAAATTGCAAGACTATGTGGCCTTATCTTTCCCTAAATGGCGCCAACATTAGTGATGAAGCAAGCGCTGCTTCTTTGCTTCACCAAGACCAAATTATGCAAATGACATAGAAGTTAGACTACATCATGCATGACACCACCATGCTTATGCATTTTTACCAAGAATCTAGACAACCATTATTAAAGCTAATTAAGAGGATTAAGTGTGTGGAAAAGATTCGGCCAAGGATAAACAACATTAGCCAAGTTAATCCTTATTTATTAGTGTGGGTCTATAAATAGGCCACACCTATCTCTTATTTTAACCTTGAGTCATTTTACCAATTAAGAAATTCTCTCTAACTCTCTCTATTTTCCCACACTTTCTATTCCACTTTCCCACTAGCCAAACGCCCACCCTTAGCTCACAAAGTACTCAAAATTTTTCCAAACTCTCTTCACTAAAGTTGTTTCTTATGGGGTCCTAAACCCTATTCTGGAGGAAAAAAGAACTCGGAGGTGGTGATTTCTCCACTTGTCATTGTGTTTACTCTCTTTGAAGTTTCGGTTTTCTTTAAGGTTTTATGCTGTCAGAGCATTTCTAGAGTCTCATCGGAGACCACAGGAGGTATAATCTCTAGATCTTGTCTTTGCTAAGATTGCGAATATATTTAAGTGTGTTTTTGGTGATGGTGATTTGACAATATGTGTAGATCTATATGTTTTAGTTATGGTTATGGTATGATTATGGCTAGTTATATTTTTATGTGTGTTGATGCAAAAAGTTTTGATACCGAGCTCAAAACAATGTTTTTAGCTCGTGACAAAGTTCATTAAAAAGTTTGTGCTAAAACTTAAAAACTACTTGGTGAAATTTAAAGAAAATAGGTTGGAACATGGATTATGGTGTTTAAAAATGTTGTGAACTTTCACAACCAAGAAAATATGCTCTTTAAGCAAAGATTTTGACAACTTAAGCAAAAAACAGTCAAAACTGATTTGTAATGGTGATTTTCAGATTTTTTAGAAAACGGAGCCTCACTACTACAAAATGTAGATTACACGACAGAGATTACACGACGGTTCCAAGAAACCGTCGTGTAAACTTGACTTTACACGACGGTTACAAGAAACCGTCGTGTAAACTTGACTTTACACGACGGGTCCAATAAACCGTCGTGTAAAGTGTGTTTCGCACACACATTACACGACGGTTCCAAGGAACCGTCGTGTAATGTGTGTGCGAAACACACATTACACGACGGTTTCTTTGAACCGTCGTGTAAAGTCAAGTTTACACGACGGTTTCTTGGAACCGTCGTGTAAAGTGTCGCGCTTTACACGACGGTTCTAAGAAACCGTCGTGTAAAGTGTGTTTCGCACACACATTACACGACGGTTTCTTTGAACCGTCGTGTAAAGTCAAGTTTACACGACGGTTTCTTGGAACCGTCGTGTAAAGTGTCGCGCTTTACACGACGGTTCTAAGAAACCGTCGTGTAAAGTGGGATTCGCACACACTTTACACGACGGTTCCAAGAAACCGTCGTTTAAAGTGATACTTTACACGACGGTTCCAAGAAACCGTCGTGTAAAGTTTCAATGTGTATTATTAATTCTGTTTTTCCAGCAGCCCTCATTTTATCTCACAGAACTATCGCGCAGCCGCGAAAAATATCACAGAAACCTGCGAATCCACGGCTCCTCTACTACGAACCAACATCTCCTCCTGCGAATCACACTTTGACGGTTTTTTGTAAGTATAGTGATTATTACTTACTCTTCTTTTTAGTTATTCGATTTTTTTTGACTTTTAGTAAATGTCAAAAATGGTATATTTTTTCTTCTTCTTGAAAGAATGATTAATTATTTGTTGAATTTTTTCAATAGCTTCGTATATATATATATATATATATATATATAATGTGGGTTTAAATGCAAAAACTTGATTATTGAATAAATTGTATGATATATTTATTATCGATTTAGGACGGGTTCTTGGAAATGGATCGAAAATGGATGTGGGCTAATAGATTGACAAGAAAATATCGAGATGGTGTTGAAGAATTTTTATCATTTGCCGAAATTCACATGAAGAATGAAAAGATTCGATGTCCTTGTGTGGATTGTGGAAATCATAGATCCCATTCAGTTGATGAAGTTAGAAGACACTTGCTTGCCCGTGGGATTATTTGTTCCTACCAAACATGGTATTTACACGGTGAAATGTGTTTTAATCCATCATCGAAGAATAAAGCGAAAGAACCTATTGTTGAGGAAGGGGTAGGAGATAATTTGTTTGATATGGTTAATGATTTGGAAGAACAGTTTGTGCATCGTCCGGAGTTATTTGAAGCAATGGTGAATGATGTCGAGATGCCCTTGTATGACGGGTGTAGTAAATATACGAAATTGTCCGCTTTGGTCAAATTATGGAACATGAAGGCATCGGGAGGTTGGACAAATTCTAGTTTCACGGCTCTTTTAGAATTTCTAAGAGAGGTTCTACCGGTTGATAATAAAATACCCTCTAGTATGTACGAAGCTAAGAAGACGTTGAGCACTTTGGGAATGGAATATGAAAAAATTCATGCATGTCCAAATGATTGCGCCCTTTACCGAGATGCGTACGCGGATTTGGATGAATGTCCGGTTTGTAAGGAGTCAAGGTGGAAGAAGGGCAAGAATCCAACGAATTGCAGTAAAGGTGTGCCGGCAAAGGTGTTATGGTACATTCCTCCGGCACCACGTCTGCGGCGTTTATTCCGTAATGCCGAGCATGCCAAGAATTTGACTTGGCATCATGATAAACGTGTTGAAGATGGCATGCTTAGACATCCAGCAGATGCACCACAATGGAAGACCTTTGATGCTGATCATCCTGAATTTAGTTCGGAACCACGGAATCTACGTCTTGGTTTGTCGGCGGACGGAATGAACCCACATGGTAATATGAGTAGTAGGCATAGTACTTGGCCCGTCATACTTGTCAACTACAATCTCCCCCCGAAGTTGAGCATGAAGCGGAAGTTCTTGATGTTGACATTATTGATATCAGGTCCTCAACAACCAGGGAATGACATTGATGTGTACTTAGCACCACTAATCGATGATCTAAAGAGTTTATGGGAAAAGGGGATCGAGGTTAGAGATGCGTTCCGTCAAGAGACATTCACACTCCGTGCAATGTTGATGTGGACAATTAATGACTTTCCTGCTTATGGTAATCTATCTGGTTATTCAGTCAAGAGTTCTATCGGCTGTCCTGTTTGTATGAAAGAAACATATTCCATCCGATTGAAGAATGGTAAGAAAACCGTTTACCTTGGTCATAGGAGATTCTTACCACAAAATCATCGATACCGCAAACAGAAAAAGGCTTTTGATGGTAATACAGAAGAAAGAGCCCCTCCGCGGGTTTTGACGGGTGAAGACGTTTATGAGATGGTTAAGGAATTGAAAGTGGTTCTCGGGAAAAGAAAGCGGCGTAACAACGATCCCGTGGTTGATGGACCTTGGAAAAAGCGGTCAATCTTCTACGAACTTCCATATTGGAGGACACTTTTTGTTCGTCATTGCTTGGATGTCATGCATATTGAGAAAAACGTTTGTGAATCAATTGTGGGCACGTTGCTAGACATTCCTAATAAGAGCAAAGACGGTGAAAAAGCACGGTTAGATCTTAAGGACTTGAAGATTAGACCTAACTTGATCCCTACGAAAAAAGGGAATGCAACTTACTTACCTCCGGCGAAGTACACGTTATCGAGACAGGAAAAAAGAAAGCTTTGTGAGTGGCTGTCTTCTGTTAAAGTGCCCAACGGGTATTCTTCCAACATCAAAAGGTTGGTGTCTATGAAGGATTTGAGGCTGATTGGAATGAAAACACATGATTGTCATATCTTGATGCAACAGTTATTACCGCTGGCATTACGAGGAGTTTTAACGAAGGATGTAAGATTCGCAATTACCAAATTATGCTCTTTTTTCAACTCGATTTGCTCTAAGGTAATTGATCCATTGACACTAGATTTGCTACAATCAGAGTTAGTTAAGACGTTGTGCTTGCTTGAGAAGTACTTTCCACCCTCATTTTTTGACATAATGATTCATCTAACGGTGCACTTAGTCCGGGAAGTGAAGCTATGTGGACCGGTTTACTTGAGATGGATGTATCCTTTTGAAAGGTACATGAAGGTTTTGAAGGGTTATGTCAAGAACCGAAATAGGCCAGAAGGATGTATAGTAGAAAGCTACATTGCAGAAGAATCCGTCGAATTTTGCTCCGAGTATTTGTCCACCGCGGAAGCGATTGGGTTGCCAAAGACTACAAACATTGACTGGAAAGGACTCTCTGTCGGTATTCCATCTTCGGTTGATCGAGGTGAATGGGAAAAAGCTTGTCTCTATACCTTACAAAATAGGGTTGAAGTTGAGCCCTTTATTGAGGTTCACCTACAGGAATTAAGAGATAGCAATCCAAGAAGAGGAAGAAATGAAAAGTTACTTGTAGATGAACATAATCGGACGTTTCGTCAGTGGCTCCGAAGACATGTCTTACAGAATGACAGCTTTTCACAGGAGTTAATGAACCTCGCTAGAGGACCGTCGACCGTTGTTACACGTTATACATCATACTTCGTCAATGGTTATACATTCTACACTCGCGAAAGAGATGAGAAGCATCCTGTTCAAAATAGTGGTGTTAGTATCCGAGCCAAGTCAATGCATATTTCATCTGCAAAGGACAAGAATCCAGTTTATGGAACTATGAACTACTTCGGGTTTATTGAAGATATTTGGGAACTCGATTACTGTGGGTTACATATAGCACTATTTAAGTGCAAATGGGCCGACAATAATTATGTATGGACCGACAGTGATGGCATCACAGTAGTGGACTTTAGACGATTGGGATACAAAAATGATCCATTCATTATGGCATCACAGGCAATCCAAGTATTTTATACAACGGATCCCAGCAATTTAGAGTTGTTCCTAGTAGTACCGATGCAGCAAAAAATTCTCCATGGTCAAGAAGATGAGGAAGATTGCTCCGACATTCCTCCTTTCACACAGGGATTGCCACCGGTTGAGGAGATTGACGTGCTCGATGATGATGTTTCCCACTTGGTTCGACCGGATATTGAATGGACCCGTGTTGAGCAAGCAAAAAGAAAAAAGAAAAAAACTTGAACATTATGCCATTTATTTTGTACAAAACATTACTTTATTTATATTATATTCCTAATAGTATTATATATTTATTTTGTTATGTTCATTGCTTTATATATATATATACCGTGACTATTAATTTCGATCCAAGCCACAACAGTAGTACATATATATGTGAAAATTTGGTAAATAAAACAGGGTTATTAGATAAAGAAGTTTCAGATTTTGGGTAAATGGTATGGAGAATACACGACGGTCCCAGAAGGAACCGTCGTGTATTCTCACGCAGGCGCGCGCCCGCGCGGCGTGGGAGCCCGCATGAGACGCACGGCGCGCGCCTTTCTCGCCTGCTGCGTAAGAATACACGACGGTCCCTTCCGGGACCGTCGTGAAATTGGCAGGCTTGGTGGATTTCACGACGGTCCCGGAAGGGACCGTCGTGTATTCTTACGCAGCAGGCCGAGATAGGCGCGCGCCCGCGCGCGTGGGCGCCCGCACGAGACGCGCGGCGCGCGCCTATCTCGGCCTTTTTAGTCGACGGTTTTTTCTTACCCGTCGTGTAATGCTCAAATTTTTAAAAATTTTCACTTTTCATTTTCAAATTCCGCGCGAAAACCAAGTACTTAAATACAACTTTCCTCTTCATTTCTGTTCAAAATTTCTCTCGCATCTCCATTTTTCTCTTAACACTCTCTAATTTTTCCAAGTACCCACACATACTTCACCAACCCGCCGATACTTCTCGTTTAAAATCCGGTCAATCCGCCATTGCCGTCATTGCCGCCGCCGCCTCCTTCTTGCATTGTACGTGCGTGACTAGTCTTGTTCAGAGAAAAGTAAGGTGACTTCGTATATAAACTAAACCACATTTGGTTCTTTCAGGAGTTAAAGAATTCTTGTTGCAAATGAGTGTGTTTGTTTTAATATTTCTCTTTGTAGCAGAGAAAAATGATTGTGGATCGTTACTTTTTACACTTTACACACATTATGAACATGTTTTATTTTTCGCACACAACATGCTCGACGGAATGCCATAATGAGTTTTTCTTTTCGAAAAAGAGAAAAGAATTTGATCAATATTGACAGCATAACTATAGCAAGATTACATGAAGTCTTCTAGCATGAAAATACAAAAATAATGCATCAAAACGGCCTATGACCGTCACTTTTAACGACGGACGCCTGGCACCCGTGGGGCACCGGCGAGCCCGTGGGGGCGCCTAGCGCCCCCTCGGGCGTACCTGGTGCCCCCTCGGTGGGGGCGCCTGGCGCCCGTGGGGGCGCGCCTGGTGCCCCCTCGGTGGGGGCGCCTGGCGCCCGTGGGGGCGCGCCTGGTGCCCCCTCGGTGGGGGCGCCTGGCGCCCGTGGGGGACCCTACCGCCTGGCGGCCATGGGGGCGCCTGGCCCCCACTCGGTGGGGGGCGCTAGGCGCCCTCTCGTGTGCCTGGGCGCCCGGGGGGTGCCTAGCGACCGTTGGTTTTTTAAAAAAATTCAGGTTGTTAAAGAGCCTTTTTATGGACGAATTTCCAACTAAATAAGTTTCTGCACCTTTGCGTTTGGGTGAAAAGTTAATGTATTGTGTGATTCTTAATTAAATTTAAAATGAATCGATTATATTGGTATGACATAATTGTTATTGATTTTCACTTTTTTGCCCATAACTATAGGTAAACGAATACAATGGAACATTCCAAAAAGGGACGAGCACGAAGGATGAACCCGTCGGAGCCCAATGTTGATGGCAAGCGAAAGGCAACTATAATGAAACGTGTCCACATGGCAAGGAAAAGGGGTGAACGAATTTCCGTCACGTTTGACGAGAAAGGACAACCCGAAGGAAAGCACGGTGACGAATTGATGAGTTGGATTGGTGTGCTCGCTCGAGAGCACATTCCAATATGGATACAGGATTGGAGATCTCGTGAATTAGACAGATTGAAAGAAATTGTTTGGAAAGAAACCATTACTTCTTTCACCGTAGATGAAAGCTTTCGGCATTCGTGTATAAAATCATGTGGTGAAGCTGCACGGAATTTCCGGCATGATCTATACAAGACGTTTGTCGAGGGAGCTTTAACAGAAGAAAGTGTTGGACACGGCCGCAAAAAGTTATTGAACTCTACCCTAATATAGAAGAAGAGGATTGGGTGAAATTCGTTCAGTATAGAACATCATCACAATTCCAACAACTATCGAATCGTGGAAGCGGAATAAGGACAAACAACGAATACTCATCAAGAGGAGGCCGAGACGGATATAGGAAGCTCGACCAAGAAAAGGTATGTCAAAATTAACGTGTTCATACAAAATCATATGATATTTATAGAACATTATGTCCTCATTTATACTAACAATGTTGAATTACAGTTTAAGAAGACTGGGAAATGGGAAAAAAGAGATAGTTTGTGGCTTGAGCAACAGATAGGCCCTGATGGAGAGTTCAAAGATCCAGCATGTCAAAAAGTTAGCGAGTTGATAGTAAGTTTACAAACTACCAATAAATTTTTACTCACTAGTATATGTACTTACAACCCTTAATCATAAACGAGTTATGTTAATTATCTTGTAGATGGAGTACAACACACAGCAGAGCCAAGGCACTTTCGAATCAGTTGGCACTAGTGATGTGTTGGCGCAAGCATTATCTAGACCCGAACACAAAGGGCGTGTCCGTGGCCAATCAAAGTTCGTAAAGCCGTCTCAGTACTTTAACCTAGATCGAAGTTCGAGTAGAAACTATGAAGTACAATCAATGAGACGTGAAATAGAAGAATTAAAGGCATTGGTGCGTGGTCTATGTGCGAGCAAAGATGTGGTGCCGTCGGTTGATCCCACCAATGTACCAACCGTGGACCAACACAACAGTTTTAAGGCTAGTTGCTCTGCTCAAGAAAAACAACATGGGGAGTTTCTGATCCGCCACCCATGGCAGTCGAAAGCAAGGAGTGTAAGCTCTATATTTTCGATGAAGTGCAGGGTGGACAGTTGCTTGTCGCGTTTGGAAGAGCATGGATGGGAGCCTTCCAACCGATACGGTGCATGGGATACCACTGGGGGAAGGGAACGTGCGCGTGTCAATCAGTGTGCCAAAATTAAAAAAAGCACAATTACCTATACCGACGTACGAGGCAACAACTGTGGAGGAGGCCATTAATGGTTTGTTGCTTGGCCTAAAACATTAGTCGAGCTCGACACGAGTATGAACAAGGCGAGTCGAGGGCCTAGTCACGTTCCTGACCCAACAGCTGGAAAAACAAAACGCCAAAAAAAGCTTCGAAATAAGACCATCGACTCTCGACGGAGGTACAACAAGGTGTGCAACAACAACAACAACAACAACAACTTTTGTTCGACTTTAACAACATGAACATGGCGATGAGGCCTTTGGCTTTTTATGCACATAGTATCATGCGTGACGGTAATCAGATTGAGATCCCAATACCATCCACCATCATGACTTTTAAAATGCCTGTCTTTCTGAGTTTTGAAGATATTTATGAGTTCATAAATTTACAAGAAATCAGTGCAAATTGTATATAGTCTACATGAGGTACGACATTCTATCTCTAAAATTTCTATAATCTGGAAATCCTTCTATATCTCAGGTATAGTAACAATTCTGATATGCTTATATGCAGATATTTGGAGGAGCTATGTAGGAGTAACGGCCTCGCTGACAAGTTGCGTTTGTGTCTCCAACCTTAATCTCACCGGTGAGAACAGATACTGAAGATGCTGGCATAGAGACCGAGCAGACAATCTATCAGCTTTTTGCGTACGGACCAAAAGGCCGGATTTATCTTATGCCACATAACAGAGGGAACATTGGGTGTTGGAGTCATTGACCCATGGAGGACTTCGTCCTTTATTTTGATCCTCTTCGAGAGAAGAAACGAGACGATTTTACGGAGCTAATCAGCGTGTAAGTCAATTTTAATCCGAAAATTTTTTTTAATCTTCTTATTTATTATATATATGTATCTTAATTACTTAATTCAATTCTACCAATTTGCTAGGGCCCTATCGGATTGGAAGATTATAGCCGGTCAAGGGATTAGAAGGAGACAAGATTATAAAAACTATAATCTCGGACCGTCCTTGTCCTCTCCAAGAGGGAAGTAGTGAATGTGGTATTTTATATTAGGTTTTATGAGGATATAGTGTTGAATGGAATTGAAGTACTAGAAAGTAAAGAATTTATACTTCTGAGGATTTGAATTTGATTAGGGGAGAATGGGCTAGCCATGTAATGCAATTCATTAAATATGATATGTGAACTTGTAATGTAAAAATTGTATGTATTTTTATTTGATAGTTGAAGTTACTCCTTGGATCGTGTATTGGATAACATGCAGGTTAGGCTAGCACGGAAAATCACCAAAAAAACCAAAATAATTTTTAACTAAGAATATTACACGACGTTTCCGGCCGAAACATACACGACGGTTCGACAAAACCTCGTGTAATCTGTATATTACACGACGGTCGATAAAGAACCGTCGTGTAATGTATACATTAAACGACGGTTATAAATCGAACCGTCGTGTAATATACTTAAGTACGCATACATTACACGACGGTTCTTGCCGAACCGTCGTTAATATGTTACATGCGACAACTTTACACGACGGTTCGGCCAAGAACCGTCGTGTAATCTCCAAATACACAACGGTTCTTGGCCAAACCGTCGTGTAATATCCAGATTACACGACGGTTCGGCCAAGAACCGTCGTGTAATCTCCAAATTACACGACGGTGGTGCCAAGAACCGTCGTGTAATATAGAGTTTACACACGGTTCTTGCCGAACCGTCGTGTAATCTCCAAATTACACGACGGTTCGGCCAAGAACCGTCGTGTAATCTGGATATTACACGACGTTTGCCAAGAACGTGGTGTAATTTGGAGATTACACGACGGTTCTTGCCGAACCGTCGTAAATCCAAAATAAAAACGTCGCCAAGAACCGCGTGTAATGTCGTATATAAACACGGCCGGTTTGGCCAAGAACCGTCGTGTAATGTCCTTATTACACGACGGTTTGGTCAAGAACCGTCGTGTAATGTGGTTTTTGATGACCCAAGCATGGTGTAACATTGAGATACGACGACGGTAACTGGACCGTCGTCTATCTTCCACGACACTAATTACACGACGGTTCGTGAACCGTCGTGTAATCTTTACACGACGTAAAAAACCGTCGTGTAATCCACAATTTTTACTAGTTCCTTTAACGACAAATCGGACAAAGTCACAATAAAAAAGTTTAGATAACTGAAAAGAGAACAACTTTTAAAGAAAGTTTTGTCAAAATCCTTACAGTTTAAAGATATGATTTTCTAAAAAAATCTGAAAATGGGAAAACAGGGAAAAATTTCCCCTGCCACTGCACCAGCAGTGCCACAACACAGATCAGGCACCACCACGGTGCTGCACTTGCCAAACACCAGCGCTGCAGCGCTGGTGAGGCCCCCCGCAGCGCCGGGCTGGGTATTAAAAAAAAGGGAGGGGGGGTGATTTAAGAGATAATAAGTTTTGATATTTAAAAATGTACATGATATTTTATAATAAGATACATGTTAGAGAGATGGTTTTGATGTTTAAAAATGTTATTTTCCTATGATAAGTTACATTTTTAGAAAAATATGGATTTTAAGCTATAGCATCAAATGAAGTTTGATACTAAAAAATGAGAATATGAAATTGAAATTAATTCCAATTTCCCTAAGATTAGTTAAGATATTTTAAGGAGAACTTGAAGAATTTCAAATGAGTTGAAGAAGATTTTTATATGACTAGAAAAATAAAATTTTAAAGTAAATATCAGAGTTTATGATTATATATAAAATTAGAAAATGGATTAGTTATTCTAATCAGCCTTTGTGAAATAATTAAGAAGATTATTTCGAAGTTAAGCCAACACTATAACTATATAACCAACATTAATAAGGGATTAATTTGGATTAATCCTTAATTCCTTTTTATAAAATGAATTTAGATAAATTATGTGTTGAGAGTATACATCAATACTCATACTGATATGTCTTTTAGAATAATACTGACCGTAATCTAATTGAAGATGCAGAAATGCTAAGTACAAGAAATATGAACCTTACCTACAGTATAAAATTAGTGTACTTATTTCATACTGTAGGCAAGAAGTTTTTTTTTTTAATCGAAGCTTTAGCAGGAAGCCTTTCTTTCTTTTGTTTTTTTTTTTCCCCCAAACATAAGGCAAATGTGAAATTGTAAAAAGACCACTAATTTTAAATGGGTTCACTTACTACAACCTATATTAATTTAAAATTTTGCAAGAAAAAAAAAAAAAAATTTGTAATTGAAAAGAGAAAAATTAATGTCGTGTTAGAATTTTCGAGTGAAAATTAGGAGCGTGTCACCCAGCCTATCAAATGTACTAACAATAAGGATATGTGAGGCATGATCTCAAACACTCTCTATCGAGTTCTAGGCCGATAGCAAATAAACCTTCATATTTAAACCCCAAAAAGGCTATAAAATACTCAAAATTTGACTACTGACCTATCATAATAATCGTGATAACTGCTATACCACGGTATCGGTGGTTGTAAATAATGTTAATCATCCTCACGTAAAAAGACTGAAAAGACAAGCTGTAATAAACAATCACATAACTATTTCCATAAAACAAAAGTTCATATTAATCTTTTTTTTTAACTCAAATCCACGTTCACATGTTACACATACAAGCCATGCATAATTGTTAAATTAATAACCTTTCTGTCTCGTACTTTCTTTTTTTCTCATCCAAAGAATATTTGGGTTGATGCTACCTATAGCCATGTAATGCCTATTTCATTTCTTAGTAATTTGAACGATTAGGCAATTATCAAACATGGAATAGATATTAAGGAGCTTACAACATTATAGGAGTATCGTTTCGGTAATGCATGTATTTGAAATTTATAATTATTCAAAATTACGTAAAATAGAAAATGTATGCAAATAAGCGCAATTTTTATAAATCAAAGAACTTCTTTTGACACTTGAAAACAAAAAAAAGAAAAAAAGAAAAAAAGAAAAAAGAAAAAACTGAGGCAACTTTAATATGCTTTCAAGACTAAGGCTCCATTTAGATTGCATGTCTATTTTCAGAAAAGAAAACTTCTTATTTTAATAAGAAAGTTTTTCATTTTAAGAATAAGATAATGTTTAGATGTGTAAAAAAAAATTTCTTGAAAATAAAAAAAAAGTTGTTTGGAATGAGAAAAAATAGTGTTGAGAATTGTGTATTTTGAGAAGATTTTAAAAAAAATTTCTTTCTTCTTCCAAAAAGGTACTGTAGAAAATATATTTGAAAAAAGATAGTTTTCTTTTCTAAAATAAAAGATAATGAAAAAAATTTAAGAAAAACACTTTTTTACAAAATTTTTTCAATTTTCAAAATTGGATATGTCTTCCAAACAAGTGGTAAAATTATGTGAAAATCCCTCTCTCCCATGCATATCTAAAGTAGTGTTCTGTTTTGGTCCGCTGGCAAGCACCTCTAATGTTTCTTATTTTAATATAAGAAAATAGTCTTGTTTCCCCCCTATATATTTTTAACGTCCATATTTTTAATTTGTCAATTTTGTTAGCTTGTTTCCTTAATAAGTAGATTTGCGTGTCATCTGTTTTAATAATTTGATAACATTTGTGCCATTTATTTAGATGGCCGCGTTTTGTACTTAACATTTAAAATGTCATTTAAGTGGTACCAAATTCACTACTATAAAAGGTAGATTACACGAAAGAGATTACACGACGGTTCGTTTGGAACAGTCATGTAAACTTGACTTTACACGACGGTTCCAAGAAAACCGTCGTGTAAAGTGAGATTCGCACATACTTTACACGACGGTTTCTTGGAACCATCGTGTAAAGGTGTACTTTACACGACGGTTCCTGGAACCGTCGTGTAA
>CM046362.1:23341152-23368175 GCA_025413025.1 Ficus hispida | reverse complement strand
GTCAAGCCAAGAGTTGGATAATTCACTAGTAAAAATTGTGGATTACACGACGGGTTTTTACCGTCGTGTAAAGTTTACACGACGGTTCACCAACCGTCGTGTAATCCAGTGTCGTGGTAGATAACACGAAGGTCCCGTTACCGTCGTCGTATCTGAATAATGTTACACAAAGGTAGGCATCATCATCCACACTACACGACGGTTCTAGACCGAACCGTCGTGTAATGTCCACATTACACGACGTTCTAAGACAAACCGTCGTGTAATGTGAAGATTACACGACGGTTCGGCCTAGAACCGTCGTGTAATGTATGTGTAATGACAACCATTAAACGACGGTTCTTGGAAACCGTCGTGTAATATTCATATTACATGACGGTTTGGCCAAGAACCGTCGTGTAATGTGTGTCATTACACGTACATTACACGACGGTTCTCGGCCAAACTGTCGTGTAATGTGAAGTTTACACGACGGTTCTCGAACGAACCGTCGTGTAATGTAAATGATTTTATGTTTAATGTATGTGTTAATACACATTACACGACGGTTCTTGGCCGAACCATCGTGTAATGTTACCATAGTGTAAATTTTATTTAAAAAAATTATTTTGGTTTTTTTGGTGATTTCTCGTGCTGTCTAACCTGCATGTTATCCAATAAATGTTATCCAATACATACAAATTTTTACATTACAAGTTCACATTTCATAATTAATGAATTGCATTACATGGCTACCCATTCTCCCCTAATCAAATCCAAATCCTTAGAAGTATAAAATTCTTTACTTTCTAGTATGTCAATACCGTTCAACACTATGTCCCTCATAAAACCTAAAATAAAATAACCACATTCAACACCTCCCTCTTGGAGAGGACAAGGACGGTCCGAGATTATGGTTTATAGTCTTGTCTCCTTCTAATCCCTTGACCGGCTATAATCTTCCAATCCGATAGGGCCCTAGCAAATTGGTAAAATTGAAACTAATTAATTAAGATACATATAATAATTAAGATTAAAGAAAATTAACCGTTCTTAAAATTGACTTACATGTTCATTAGCTCCGTAAAATCGTCTCGTTTCTTCTCTCGAAGAGGATCAAAATAAAGGACGAAGTCCTCCCATGGGTCAATGACTCCAAAACCCAATGTCTCCCTCTGTTATGTGGCACAAGATAAATCCGGCCTTTTGGTCCGTCACGCAAAAACCTGATAAGATTGTCAGCTCGGTCTCTTATGCCAGCATCTTTAGTATCTGTTCTCACCGGTGAGATCAAGGTTGGAGAGACAAACGCAAACTTCTCAGCTTACCCGTTAATCCTACATAGTTCATCCAAATATCTGCATATAAGCGTATCAAAATTGTTACTGTACCTTAGATATAGAAGAATTTCCAGATTACACAAATTTTAGAGATAGAATGTCGTACCTTGTAATAACTAGAATTTCACAACGTTACAATTTCTTGTATAGAAATTTAAACTGTACCGTGAAGGTAATTATGCAAAAGCCCGGTTTAGGGTTTTTATTCAGAATTGTGAGTTCTTATGCTTTTATAAGACTCAAAAATGATTGCTTAGTTGAGCATATGATCTTTTGAGGAAAAAGGTATGAAAACGCTATGATTTTTACAAAAGTCAAAGTTTGACCCGAGAGTCAAAGTTTGACCAGAAAGTCAAAGTTTGACCAGAAATCGTCAAAGTAAACCAAGAGAGTCCACGTTGTCAGAATAGGCAACATTGACCTAAGAAAGTCAAAGATTGGCTAGAAAGATCAATTCTTTGACGATATCGAAAAATGGTTAGCGGTATAGGAAGTATACTGCGGAAAACCAAATTTTTCAGATAAAATGGTTTAAGTTAGATTCAAAACCACCATAGAAAAATCAAGCACACTAAGTAGGAGATTAAAGGCCAAAAGGCTCGAAGCGAAAAGAGAATTTTTCGTATAGTCCATTATTAGACAGATAAATTTTGGACTGCATTTTAATAGCCGGTACTGTGAATCAAAGACCACAGTATCAACTATATCTGTTTAGTATTGAGTTATACTGTCTAATGAAGAATTAGGCCAAATAAGGCCTTAATGGTGATGTCACATTACTTTTGGATTATGACATCATTATATGGATTTAGTGAAAAATTGGAAAGAATTTGGTTGGTTCTAGAACAACCATGGCCGGCCACCTCACCCCCTTTTTGTGCAAATTGGCTAACTTTGAAGGACTATTTTGCAATTTTAAAAAGTTCAAAATTGCCTATAAATAGGAGTGCATCCTATTCACAAAAATTAGAAAATTTAGCCAAACTTTGCCCAATTTCTTCCTCACCAAAACCGAATTTGGACAGCAGCCAAAAGAGAGAAAAAGTTTCAAAAACTTAAGGAATTAGTCTTAGGAGTATTAGGTATTCACTAGGAAGCAAGCCAAGAAGCTAGAAAAATTTTGGAACCAAGATTGGCCATTGCTGGCCGGTTCTGTGGCAGCAGCAGGGGGAAGAGAAATTGAAGGGGAAACCAAGTAGGGAGGTGGCTGAGTTGTGGTGTGAAGTGGCCGGAACATTGGTAGGACCAATCCCTAGGTGGCTGCAAAATTTCAAGCTCATTGGATGAGCATAGGGCCGGCTGCACCAAGGGGAAAGGAAGAGAGAAATTGAGCCAAGCATACCCATATTGGAACAAATAAGGTAAAAATTTTCTTGGCCCTTAAATCTCTCAATTTAAGTTCTAAATTAGAGATTTAAATGTATTACAAGCTAAATTGTAATGAGCATAAGCTCCCTTTAATTTCTGCCCTTAGGTCAGATTTTTTTTTTAGTGTGTGTGTGCTTGATTAGTTAGGGGTGGTTGATTTAGCATATTAAGCTATGTTTTGTTTAGTGCTTAATTGTGTAATTATATGTGCTTATGAGTATGATTGTATGCTAGATTAATTAAGGGTTGTATGTTTCCCCAAATCTGCCCAACAATATTTAAATGGCATGTTAGGGTGTTAGATGGAAATGTGTATGCTATGTGAGTAGAAATCAAGAAAACTAGCCAAACCGAAACCTTAAAAATTTAGTTTGATTGTTTGACTTGCATGGACGGGTTTGAGCTTCATGTGAGTTAAAATGGGACGTTAGAAACGCGTTGTATGTTGATTCTAGGCTCCCGCTGAGTTCGGTTGAGGTAGTGTGCACGAATTAGGACGAGAAACCAAGAAAATACCGAAAACTGCCAATTCGGGTTAGATCTGCCCAGTTTTCTGGAAACCGAAATTTGAGGCCCTTAGAGGCTGATTTTGGAAAAACGTAAAACACAAAAGTTGTAGAGTAGGATTTTTCCTAGTGGACAGCATGGAAAGTTTTCGAAAATAAGGCTCCAATGGCCTTCGTTTTTAAGAAAACCCGAGCCTGACCAGGCCCAAACCCTAAGCACGGCCAGGTGAGTTTAACAGGGAAAATGAATGGGTTAGAGACCGATTTGGGTCTCGAGTTCAAAACGAAAGTTTTAGGATTTTGAATGCTTTAAAACTTTCATGAAGAAAACTTTTCAAATTCAGCTTTGATTTTTAAATAGAAAATTGGATTTCAAAACTGTGCAGTGAACAAGAAATTCGTGCACAGAAACTTCTAAAACAGTGCAGGAAAAGGACATTTCTGCACATCCACTGATTAATTCTCAGTGAGAAACTGTTCCAAAGGCAGTTTCTATTTTTAATGATTTTTACAAAGACCCGTTCTAAGTTTTATCAAATGATCTTAAAATCCTAAGTTTTTCCAAAGTAAAGAAAGAGTTTTTAATTGAGTTAAGTGAACCATGACCGGGAAAAGATTCCGATTATTGGTTTGGGCCCTAAGCCCAAGGGTTATCCAACGTAACCCAATAAAATAGTGAAAATGATTAGTCGGGCCTAAAAACTCGGGTTATCTGAAATAACCAATTGAGTTATATTTTAGAAAGCGTAGGCCCAAGATTTAAGAACAGTAGTCCAACGCTACTAAGGATGGCTGTTTAGCCAAGGTTACTTTATGTAACCAATCAAAGTACACGTTAAGTGTAGTAAACCCTAAACCTTAGGGGTATCCGCGATACAGAGGAAGTATCCGGGTTTATTTAAGAAAAGGGGGAAACATATAACTATGACTAGGTATGAATGTTGGTTTGATTACCAACATTCTGTAAGAACTAAATTCTTACTCTATGTCCTCTGATATAGCAGGAAATAGCCTGCTGAGGTATCCTGCAGTGGATCAACAAGTCTCGGGACATAGCACTCAAGGTAAGTACAACTCCGCCTACAGCATAGGCTCTTGTTGATACTTACCCAAGTATGAATAGTGTTTATGATATGATGTTATGTTTATGATAAGTATGTTCAGTTCATGATTATGAAATTAAAGCATGATTTATGTATAGTGACATCATGAAGCATGTTCACTAATAAGAATAATTATGAGTTCATGTAAAGTAAGTATGATGGCAAGCAAGCTTGCCTGTGTCGTACCGACCCGCGTCAGGTCGGGTTGAGCTATGGCAAGAGTAAGTCCATAGAGCGCGCCCGGTACGTACACTCATGATAAGGGGCCCATAAGTAAGATAAGTTAAGAATGAATACGATGGCATAATAAGAGCATAATTGGTTCATGCATATATTATGCGATGTTATAACATGATATGTATGTTATGATAAGTTCAAGATGTTATGTATGAGTTAAGTATGTTATGTATGCTATGAGAAGTTATGTATGATGGGTTATGTTTAATTGTTGCGGATATATATGTTGTACTTGCTGAGCGAAAGCTCACGTGTCTTACGTCTATGCTGTAGGTAAGCAACCTACTGGCAACGGATGATACAAGATGGCGAGCGTGGCGGGGTGGACTGTGAAATGTGGGGATATTAACCGCTACGCGTTTCGTTCTTATTATGTATATTATTTCGTATTCGAACAGCGTTTACATATTTATGCGTTTCAATTATTCCGCACCGTATAAAAAAAAAAAATATTTCCGCTGCTTACGCTCATTATTTAAGCATGTATGTATGTATGTATGTATGGTAACGGCCTGTGCTAGGCGGGTCGTTACAGAGTTGGTATCAGAGCGGTTCCCTGCTACCCAATTTCACAGTATGCCTGCCGTCGCCGCCATCATTGTAAGTAATTTTATTTTATGAGTAAATAAAATAATTATTACGTGATTATGTTATGATAGATACGATATTATGGATCCCGCTGGAGCGGATGGGGATCGACGTGCTGTTGCGTCTTTTCATGAGGCGCACCCGATGATTTTTGACGGGACGAGACGTACGGTGTCGTTAGCTGCTTGGCTATACGACATGGAGTTGATATTCAGATTATGTCATATAGAGGAGAGATTACAGGTTTCGTTAGCCAGTCGGTGTCTTTCTGTAGACGCTAGATTATGGTGGATGACGATAGGTGAGAGAGCGATGCCGAGTCGCACTTGGGCGCATTTCCGTGCGTTGCTAGTCGCACGTTTTGGACCGCTACCGGACGAGGGTGCCGGTGCTCCTCATCGCGATCCTGCGATGTATCGGGATATGTATCATGCCCGATACCTCAGTTTTTCAGCAGTATGGCACGCCTACCCGCAGGAGCCCATGAGCCATTACTGCAGGCGGTTTCAGGAGGAGCTGTTGCCTTACGTCCCCCGGGACTTGGCTAACCCTGGGATGATTTCACTACAGACTTTCCGGGACGGATTGCCTCCGCAGATCCGGCAGTACGTTCCCATGCCGTTGCCTGAGACGACGGTGGGGAACATGATAGAGGATATTATGGGGGCCGAGGCCGTGGTACAGGCTATGCAGGCCGCTGGGGTCGCAGAGGGCCATCAGGCACCGGTCGACGACGCTGGGATGGGAGAGCCATTTTTCGGGCCTGGTCCAGTTTTTCCTGAGGACCCGATTCCAGCCGAGCCAGTACAGGCAGTGCCTCCCCAGGACGCCGAGGCTGACGAGGTCGGGGATGATTTCGACCCCGATGATATTATAGTTGTTCCGGAGGATCAGCCAAAAGACCCTCCTATCATCGATATTTCTAGCGATGAGGAGGAGGATATGGAGCCGGAGCCAGAGCATGAGGACTGGTTCGCGGACGATGAGGAGGATATGGAGCCCGGGCCAGAGTTTGAGCCTGAGGATTGGCAGGAGGAGGATTTTGATGAGGACCCTGAGGAGTTTCCATTGCACGATGGAGATGACGATGCAGACTCCGACGCGCCCTCAGTAGTTACGGACGAGGATATAGATTAGGCTAACTCTGTATATATTTTATTTTACGACTGATATGTACTAGCTTATATTTTTGGATGATAGGCTTGTACTGATGTATGATGGGAAAGTGTTAGACACTTCCATCCGAAATTTTGGCCCTATATGTACAGAAATCGTATCAAGATGTAATTACGAAATTGTGAATATAATGTACTTTTTGTAAGAATACAAAAAGGAAGTTCAGTTATGAAATATTATGATACGATGATGAAAGGCATGTTACGAGTTGTTATGTGCCATGATACGATGAATAAGTTATGATATGAAGAATTATGTTATGTATGACGATAAATGTATGAAAGAAGGGATATTTCCAGTATGATAATATCTTTTCTTATGTTTTAATAGGATCGAGAAAATGGTTCGTCCACGACGAGCAGTGCCTGAAAATCCGCCCGAGCCGGATCTCGCAACCATTGTTGCAAATTTGCAACGGCAGCTGCTGGAACAGCAGCAAGAGACAAATAGACTGCGAGAACAATTAATTCAGATGAACCAGAGACCTCGGGCTGATGAGGTTCCTCTTCAGCAGAACAGGATGCCTCCGGTACCAGAAGTCCAACCGGAAGTACAACGAGAGGATCCACGGAATGTTGAGATTCCGGTAGCACCTGCTGGAGTTCCAGTAAACTTACCGCCAGTACGGGAAGATTTACTGTATGAGAGATTCAGGAGGATGAAGGCACCTGAATTTGAGGGAGTAATGGATCCGATAGCTGCGGATAATTGGTTGATTGATGTCCAAGTCATCTTAGACTTCATGAGGCTATCGGAACAGGAAAAGGTTCTCTGTGCTTCCTTTGCACTTAAGAAAGACGCCAGACACTGGTGGATGACTATACAGATGCGGCGAGATGTTACCGCCATGGGCTGGCAAGATTTTGTGACAGAATTCCGCACCATGTACTACAATAGGGAAATTCTGGCAGCCCAACAAGATGAATTCGCCAGTTTGAAACAGGGATCAATGACAGTAATGGAGGCTGTCAAGAAGTTTGAACAGTTGGCCCGGTTGTGTCCGGAACTGGTTCCCAACGAAACAGAAAAAGTTAGAAGAATGATGAAGATGTTCCGGACAGATATCGCCAAGCAAGTTAGCGCTGGCAGTAGCCCACCTACCCTGGTATCCGACTGCGTGAGTCGTGCGATAAGAGCCGAATACTGGATAAACCAGGACAAGGAAGCAAGGGCTCAGATCTTCAGAGCAAAGAGGGATGAAAAAACCGTGGCAAAGCCGACTCAGCCCCGCCAAAATTTTGAAACGTCCCCGAAAGGACAAGTCAGTAACCCTGCCCAAGGTTCCAAACAGTTTGGGAGGAACAAGAGAAAGGGAAATTTCTCGGGTCAGGGACAACAAAAGAATTACCCTCAGAAGAAAGGAAATGAGGGTAATAACACTGACTACCCGGCATGCGCCAAGTGTGGGAGAAAACATCCGGGAATCTGTAGAATGGGGTCGAATGCCTTCTATTTGTGTGGCAAGGAGGGGCATTATGCAAAGAATTGCCATCTAAACAACCAAGGCCAGAATCCTCAGTACCCGAGTCGGAACACCAACAGCCAGTTGCATGCTGTCCAAACTAGGCTTGAAGGACCCTCAATCACCCAAGGCAGATTAGAGGCTCCTGAACCTCAAGCCAGGATATATGCTTACACCAGGGGTGATGCTGAAGCTGGGACTTCACATGTGGTGACAGGTCAGATCTCTATCGCCACTTATGATGCTATCGCCTTGTTTGATTCTGGAGCTACTCACTCATTTGTATCCCTGGAGTTCGCCCAGAAGTTAGGAAGAGGTGTGAATAGTTTAGATCAGCCCTTCAAAACCTCTTTGCCGTCCGGAGAGATTTTGTGGTCCAATTCTTGGATACGAAATGCTTCCGTGACTATCTGTGGCCGAGAATTGTTTGTAGATCTCATCGCAATCAAGTTACAGGATTTCGATGTGATCTTAGGAATGGATTTCTTAGGCAAATACGACGCCAGGATCGACTGCCGAAAACGCTGTGTAACATTCAAACCATACGGAAAGGAGGAGTTCAATTTCTACGGGCAATCTCGGAATTCAGCAACTAAACTGGTTTCAGCAATGAAGGCTTGGAAAATGTTAGCTAATGGCTGCCAAGGATATTTAGCTAACATGGTGGATAAAGATTGTGAAGTGGAATTGGCACCGGAAGATGTTCCCATTATAAAGGAATATATGGATATCTTTCCGAAAGACTTACCAGGACTTCCGCCGGAATGCGAGATTTCGTTCGAAATCGAATTGCTGCCTGGAGCTGCACCGATATCGAAAGCGCCTTATCGTATGGCACCTGCCGAGCTTAGGGAACTGCAAGTGCAGTTACAAGAATTGCTGGACAATGGATTCATCCGACAAAGCTACTCTCCATGGGGAGCACCAGTGTTGTTTGTAAAAAAGAAGGATGGATCACTACGAATGTGTATAGACTACCGTGAGCTTAACAAGATTACGATCAAGAACAAGTATCCCCTTCCAAGGATTGACGATCTTTTCGATCAACTTAGGGGAGCGGTAGTATTCTCGAAAGTCGATCTACGATCAGGCTACCATCAGCTCAGGATCAAGGAGTCAGATATTTCCAAGACGGCTTTTCGAACACGTTACGGGCACTATGAGTTTTTGGTTATGCCATTTGGGCTAACCAATGCCCCAGCCGCATTCATGGACCTCATGAACCGAGTATTCAAAGAGTATCTGGATAAGTTCGTCATTGTTTTTATTGACGACATTTTGATTTACTCAAGGTCCAAAGAAGAGCATGAGCGTCACCTTAGATTGGTGATGGAGACGCTTAGACGAAACCAGCTGTATGCCAAATTTACAAAATGTGAATTTTGGCTGGAAAAAGTTCACTTTTTGGGTCATGTGGTGACAAAGGAAGGAATTTCAGTAGACCCTGCAAGATCGAGGCGGTTAGTCCGTGGCCAGCACCCAAAAATGTTACGGAAATAAGGAGTTTCCTTGGATTAGCTGGTTACTACCGACGGTTCGTTGAGGGATTTTCAAAGATTGCTACACCCCTCACCGCTCTTACCCGTAAAGAAAAGAAATTTGAATGGACTCAGAAATGTGAGGAGAATTTTCAAGAGCTAAAAAGGAGATTGACAAGTGCACCGGTGTTGATAATTCCTGATGTTGATGCATGAAATTTCGTGATCTATAGTGACGCTTCTAAAAATGGTTTAGGAGTCGTCTTGATGCAGAATGGGAAGGTAGTTGCCTACGCATCCCGACAGCTGAAGATTCACGAAAGGAATTATCCCATGCATGACTTGGAGCTCGCGGCAGTAGTTTTCGCACTTAAGATCTGGAGACACTACTTGTACGGGATCAAGTGTGAAATCTACACCGATCACCAAAGCCTCAAGTATATTTTTACTCAGAAAGAGCTCAACATGAGGCAACGTAAATGGCTGGAACTTGTAAAGGATTATGATTGTGAGATCCTTTACCATCCTGGAAAGGCGAACAAGGTAGCAGATGCCTTAAGCAGGAAGTCCATAGGCATGCTGATGTCTATTGAAATGTTTCCTAGACCACTACAAAAGGAGATTTCAGAGTTCAACTTGGAATTGATAACAGGAAGATTGTCTGTTCTATCCCTCCAGTCCAATCTTATAGAAACCATCAAGTTACATCAAAGAAAAGATTCTTCTTTGCTGCAAGCACAACTCTTTGACGAGAAGAACAAGGAGTTTAGAGTCTCCGAAGATGGTGCTATTTACTTCAAAGGAAGGATTTGCGTTCCTAACTTTGAATTTCTTAAAGACCAGATCTTGTCTGAGGTACACAAGACGCCATATTCAGTACATCCAGGAGCTTCCAAGATGTATAAAGACCTCCGACAGAGTTATTGGTGGCCTAATATGAAGAATGAGGTAGCAGAATATGTATCGAAATGCCTAACTTGTCAGAAAGTTAAGGCAGAGCATCGACATCCAGGTGGAGAACTACAGAAGATAGAGCTTCCTGAATGGAAATGGGAGCAAATTACTATGGATTTCATAGTAGGGCTACCTAGAACCTCAAGTGGGAATGACTCGATTTGGGTTATTGTGGATAGATTAACCAAATCAGCCCACTTTATTGCGATTAAGGTCACCTTCTCAGTAGAGAAATTGGCTGAAATCTACGTATCCCAGATCGTCAGATTTCATGGAGTACCAAAATCGATCATTTCGGACCGTGATGGACGCTTCACTTCACGATTTTGGACCAGTGTTCACAATGCTATGGGGTCGAAATTGAAGTTCAGTACGGCATTTCACCCCCAAACTGACGGTCAATCAGAACGAACCATCCAGACACTAGAGGATATGTTAAGGTCATGTGTGCTGGATTTCAAAGGAAACTGGGATCAGAAGCTGGCATTGGTCGAATTCTCCTACAACAACAGTTATCATGCTTCGATTGGTATGGCTCCATTTGAAGCATTGTATGGAAGAAAATGTCGATCGCCTATTCACTGGCAGGAAGTGGGGCAGAAGCAGCTACAAACCACAGACTTCATTAAGAAGACCTCTGAGGATATTCAGATGATCAAGCAGAGGCTCGACATAGCTTTTAGCAGACAGAAAAGTTATGCCGATAAACGTAGGAAGCCCTTGGAATTCCAAGTGGGAGATGCGGTGTTCATCAAGATTACTCCTATGAAAGGAGTGATGCGATTTGGTAAAAAGGGAAAGCTTAGTCCGAGGTATACTGGACCATTTGAGATTCTCGAACGGATTGGAAAAGTTGCCTATAAGCTTGCCCTACCGCCTGAGTTAGCTTCGATGCATAATGTTTTCCATGTGTCGATGCTCAAGAAGTATGTGTCAGACCCTTCCCATGTGCTTAGTCAGGAACCGGTGGAGTTTCATACGGACTTAACCTATGAAGAAAAGCCAGTTCAAGTTCTGGATCGGGAAGAAAAGGTCTTAAGGAACAAAACCATTCCCATGGTTAAAATATTGTGGCGAAACCACATGGTCGAAGAAGCAACCTGGGAGTTGGAAGATGAGATGAGAAAGAACTACCCTGATTTGTTCTAATTTTCGAGGACGAAAATTTTTAAGGGGGTAGATTGTAATAACTAGAATTTCACAACGTTACAATTTCTTGTATAGAAATTTAAACTGTACCGTGAAGGTAATTATGCAAAAGCCCGGTTTAGGGTTTTTATTCAGAATTGTGAGTTCTTATGCTTTTATAAGACTCAAAAATGATTGCTTAGTTGAGCATACGATCTTTTGAGGAAAAAGGTATGAAAACGCTATGATTTTTACAAAAGTCAAAGTTTGACCCGAGAGTCAAAGTTTGACCAGAAAGTCAAAGTTTGACCAGAAACCGTCAAAGTAAACCAAGAGAGTCCACGTTGTCAGAATAGGCAACATTGACCTAAGAAAGTCAAAGATTGGCTAGAAAGATTAATTCTTTGACGATATCGAAAAATGGTTAGCGGTATAGGAAGTATACTGCGGAAAACCAAATTTTTCAGATAAAATGGTTTAAGTTAGATTCAAAACCACCATAGAAAAATCAAGCACACTAAGTAGGAGATTAAAGGCCAAAAGGCTCGAAGCGAAAAGAGAATTTTTCGTATAGTCCATTATTAGACAGATAAATTTTGGACTGCATTTTAATAGCCGGTACTGTGAATCAAAGACCACAGTATCAACTATATCTGTTTAGTATTGAGTTATACTGTCTAATGAAGAATTAGGCCAAATAAGGCCTTAATGGTGATGTAACGACCCGCCTAGCACAGGTCGTTACCATACATACATATCGTACATACATAACTTACACAGCGGAAATTTTTTTTTTTTTTTATACTGTACTTACATACGAAATATAAATGTATATCGAACATTAATTACGTTGTTTGGGTGTAAATAAAACTTATTTCATAATTACATAATATAACGAAACGCGTAGCGGTTTATTCCCACATTTCACAGTCCGCCAATCCATGCCCTCCATCTTGCATTAAGAATTATTTCCAGGCTGCTTACCTACAGCACAGACGTAAGACAGTGAGCTTTCGCTCAGCAAGTACAACTATTCTATACCGCAATTTACTTTAAATAAAACACATCACACATATCCTAACTAGCATACCACACTAATCATAACTTAAGCATAACATAATATAACTTATCTTAACTTATGCATGAGCCATTTATGCTTCATTATGCTTGCTTGATTAATCGTAACTTGCTTTCTTAACTTATCATAACTTATCTTGTCTTATCTTGTGGGCCCCATAACGTAAGTGTTCGTACCGGGCGCGCAACTATGAATTGGTTGGGGCGGCCAAACCATTTCCAATTCAATCCATAGTTCAACCCGACCAACGCGGGTCGGTACGACACAGGCAAATTATTTGCCATCATAACTTTCATTATCTCATACTTAATTGTATTAATTAGTGAGCATACATCGTGATATGTCACACAATTAATTTATAATCTTATCATCATAACCTATTCCATGGCATTCTAAATCATAGCATTTCAACTTTTTATAACACATAACATACCATAGCATATAACATAGCATATCATCATAGCATTTTAAACATATTCATAACACATAATCATAGCATACTACAAAGCATGACATTTTCTATAACATTTCCTATAACTTAAACTATCTACAACACATAAGAGGTAACATTTACACTACATAGCATTTTCATCATACTTTGGCAAGTATACACAACAAAGCCCATGCTGTAGGCGGAGTTGTACTTACCTCGTTCGTAAAAGCTGTGTCCAAAAGTCGAGTTAAATCCCGTTGGGACACTTCGGCGTGCGACGTTCTGAGATTAATAAAAGTAAGGGTTAGAACTGTTGGTAATATAACCAACATTCTTATATAACCTTACTTATCTTTACATTGTCCTAATTGGTTACCTAAGTAACCCTAACCGGTTAAATCTTAACTTAGGTTTTAAAAACAAACTTATTTCTTTAGAAAAGAATTCTTAGGTTTTGGTTTAAAAATCCTTTTGTTCAATCTTTAAAAAAACTGAAAACCTTAAAAGGAGTCGTATAAAATTATTGACTATTGGAGACTGCCTTTGGAACAATTTCTCAATGTCCATTTGCAGTGAAACTGCAAAAATATGCATTTTCTGTGTCAACTTTGTAAATCCTGTACAGGATTTCCATAATTCCTGTACAGTTCTCCGAAATTCATTTTCATCTTAAAATCCAGACTGAATCTGTAAAACTTGTCTTCATGAAAGTTGTAAACATTTAAAAACTCTACAACTTTTATGTTTTGGGTAAAACCCAGTTCTGGCGTTTTCGTGGTCAAAACCCCTGAGGAACTTGTCCTGGCCGTGCTCGGGTCCTGGGCACCTTAGGCACGGGTTTTGGTAAAAACCGAGGCCATTGGAGCCTCATTTTACAAAACTGTCCGCTGTCCTCTAGGAAAAATCTACTTAAAAACTTTCATGTTTTGAGTTTCCCCTGATTGGCCTCTAGAAGCCTCAAAAACTGTTTTTCCCGAAACTGGCCAATTTCTACCCGAGTTGGTAGTTTTCGGTTTAAAATTTGTTTACGTCCTAAAACGTTCACCCTACCTCAACGAACTCAGCGGGAGCCTAGAAAGTGGCATGCAGCGTTTCTAACGTCCAATATTCAACATGCAAATCAAATTTAGCATCAAACATAATGTACAAAACCCTAACCATTCACAACATCTAGCATGCAAAAATCATAACCACAAACCATAAATCCTAACCATAACAAGCACATAGCCTATAATCTTATTTAGGCAGAAAATTAAAGTGAGCTTATGCTATACAACACATACTTAAAAACATTTAAATTCTCCAATTGAAATTAAATGAAAGCTAAAATTGGAATTTTACCTACCTTGGATCCGAATTTTTGGATTGGCTTGGTCCCTTTTCCTCTCAACAGCGTCCTTTGCCAACTTGTGCACCAAATGCTCAGTGCTCTAAATGATGTCTAAGTGGAAACCACACTCAAAACCTAAATCCCCCTTTGATTCAACTTTTTCTCTTGCTTTCTCTGCCCCACACAACCGGCCCTTGGCCTAGATATGGGTTCCAATTTTTTTCAAACTTCCTTGCTTGCTCTCTAAGGTAAAACCGACTATCCCTAGGCTTAAAACACACTTGGTTTTGCAAAATTTCCTTCCTTTCTCTCTTGTTGAAGTTCGGATTTGGTGGAGAAAATTTGGCAAAGTTTGGCTAAGTTTTCTAATTTTTTCAATAGCAAACTCACCTATTTATAGAGGTTGGAATTTCTTGAAATTGCACACTTAGTCCTCAAAAATTCAGAAATAGGACTTAGGGGGGACATGTGGCCGGCCATTGTGGCTGATTTGGCCAATTACTTTCCAAAATTTTCTTAAATACATTTAATGATTCATAATAAAGTAGGTGATGCAAGCTTTCTTAAGCTTGTTTGGCTTTTTAACTTATTACACAGTCCATTAATGTTTTAACACAGGTATTCTAATACTGGATCACTTATCACAGTATTAGTTTACCGAAACGGCAGTCCAAAATTTATCTGTGTGAAAACAAACTGTATAAAAATTTCCTTATTTCTTAAAACCTTTTTGCCCCTTATTCTACTTAATGTGCTTGTCTTTCTATGGTGGTTTTAAGTTCTAAACATATCATTTTATCAGTAAAAACGGCCTATACGTATAATTCTATACTGCGGCGATTTACTCGTACCGTCTTTTCTTTAACTTTTGGGGTCAATCTTGGCTTTCCGTCCACCATTGACTTCTTGTCGACAGGTGGCTTTCTTGCCGAGATTTGACTCCCGTGGTCAACAGTTGACTTTTTGGTCAACCGTCGACGTTTTTGGGTCAAACTTTGACCAACATACATTTCGGCCATTTTCATTCCTTTTTACCTAAAAGGAGTTTTCTTGTCCTAGAAATTATTTTGAGTCTTTTAAAGTCATAAAAACTCACAAAACATTATAAAACCCTTAACCGGGCTTTTTCATTAATATTCTTAAGGTACAATTTGAATTTTTTGTACAAAGAATCATATATCGTTAAATAACTAGGTATTACAATCTACCCCCTTAAAAATTTTCGTCCTCGAAAATTAGAACAAACCGGGGTAGTTCTTCCTCATACTATCTTCTAATTCCCAGGTTGCTTCTTCAACCTTGTGGTTTCGCCACAACACTTTAACCATGGGAATCGTCTTATTCCTTAAGACCTTCTCTTCCCGATCTAATATTCGTACGGGCTTTTCTTCATAAGTTAAGTCCGTTTGAACTTCCACTGGTTCCTGGTTAAGCACATGAGAAGGGTCTGACACATACTTTTTGAGCATCGAGATGTGGAATACATTGTGCATTGACGCAAGTTCTGGCGGTAGGGCAAGCTTATAAGCTACTTTCCCAACTCTTTCAAGGATTTCAAATGGTCCAGTATACCTTGGACTAAGCTTCCCTTTCTTGCCAAAACGCATTACTCCCTTCATTGGAGCTATCTTTATGAATACCGCATCTCCGACTTGGAATTCCAAAGGCCTTCTACGCTTGTCAGCATAGCTTTTCTGACGACTGAAAGCCACATCTAGCCTTTGTTTAATCTTTTTAATATCCTCTGAAGTCTTTCGGATAAAATCCGTGTGTTTGAAGCTGCTTCTGACCCACCTCCTGCCAATGAATGGGGATCGACATTTCCTTCCATACAATGCTTCAAAGGGAGCCATACCAATCGAAGCATGATAGCTATTGTTATATGAAATTCGATCATTTGCAGCTTCTTTAAATGGCATGTTAGGGTGTTAGATGGAAATGTGTATGCTATGTGAGTAGAAATCAAGAAAACTAGCCAAACCGAAACCTTAAAAATTTAGTTTGATTGTTTGACTTGCATGGACGGGTTTGAGCTTCATGTGAGTTAAAATGGGACGTTAGAAACACGTTGTATGTTGATTCTAGGCTCCCGCTGAGTTCGGTTGAGGTAGTGTGCACGAATTAGGACGAGAAACCAAGAAAATACCGAAAACTGCCAATTCGGGTTAGATCTGCCCAGTTTTCTGGAAACCGAAATTTGAGGCCCTTAGAGGCTGATTTTGGAAAAACGTAAAACACAAAAGTTGTAGAGTAGGATTTTTCCTAGTGGACAGCGTGGACAGTTTTCGAAAATAAGGCTCCAATGGCCTTCGTTTTTTAAAAACCCGAGCCTGACCATGCCCAGACCCTAAGCACGGCCAGGTGAGTTTAACAGGGAAAATGAACGGTTAGAGACCGATGAACGGGTTAGAGACCGATTTGGGTCTTGAGTTCAAAACGAAAGTTTTAGGATTTTGAATGCTTTAAAACTTTCATGAAGAAAACTTTTTCAAATTCAGCTTTGATTTTTAAATAGAAAATTGGATTTCAAAACTGTGCAGTGAACAAGAAATTCGTTGCAGAAACTTCTAAAACAGTGCAGGAAAAGGAATTTCTGCACATCCACTGATTAATTCTCAGTGAGAAACTGTTCCAAAGGCAGTTTCTATTTTTAATGATTTTTACAAAGACCCGTTCTAAGTTTTATCAAATGATCTTAAAATCCTAAGTTTTTCCAAAGTAAAGAAAGAGTTTTTAATTGAGTTAAGTGAACCATGACCGGGAAAAGATTCCGAGTTATTGGTTTGGGCCCTAAGCCCAAGGGTTATCCAACGTAACCCAATAAAATAGTGAAAATGATTAGTCGGGCCTAAAAACTCGGGTTATCTGAAATAACCAATTGAGTTATATTTTAGAAAGCGTAGGCCCAAGATTTAAGAACAGTAGTCCAACGCTACTAAGGATGGCTGTTTAGCCAAGGTTACTTTATGTAACCAATCAAAGTACACGTTAAGTGTAGTAAACCCTAAACCTTAGGGGTATCCGCGATACAGAGGAAGTATCCGGGTTTATTTAAGAAAAGGGGGAAACATATAACTATGACTAGGTATGAATGTTGGTTTGATTACCAACATTCTGTAAGAACTAAATTCTTACTCTATGTCCTCTGATATAGCAGGAAATAGCCTGCTGAGGTATCCTGCAGTGGATCAACAAGTCTCGGGACATAGCACTCAAGGTAAGTACAACTCCGCCTACAGCATAGGCTCTTGTTGATACTTACCCAAGTATGAATAGTGTTTATGATATGATGTTATGTTTATGATAAGTATGTTCAGTTCATGATTATGAAATTAAAGCATGATTTATGTATAGTGACATCATGAAGCATGTTCACTAATAAGAATAATTATGAGTTCATGTAAAGTAAGTATGATGGCAAGCAAGCTTGCCTGTGTCGTACCGACCCGCGTCAGGTCGGGTTGAGCTATGGCAAGAGTAAGTCCATAGAGCGCGCCCGGTACGTACACTCATGATAAGGGGCCCATAAGTAAGATAAGTTAAGAATGAATACGATGGCATAATAAGAGCATAATTGGTTCATGCATATATTATGCGATGTTATAACATGATATGTATGTTATGATAAGTTCAAGATGTTATGTATGAGTTAAGTTTGTTATGTATGCTATGAGAAGTTATGTATGATGGGTTATGTTTAATTGTTGCGGATATATATGTTGTACTTGCTGAGCGAAAGCTCACGTGTCTTACGTCTATGCTGTAGGTAAGCAACCTACTGGCAACGGATGATACAAGATGGCGAGCGTGGCGGGGTGGACTGTGAAATGGGGATATTAACCGCTACGCGTTTCGTTCTTATTATGTATATTATTTCGTATTCGAACAGCGTTTACATATTTATGCGTTTCAATTATTCCGCACCGTATAAAAAAAAAAAATTTCCGCTGCTTACGCTCATTATTTAAGCATGTATGTATGTATGTATGTATGGTAACGGCCTGTGCTAGGCGGGTCGTTACATACTCTATGTAGACTAATATACAATTTGCACTGATTTCTTGAAAATTAATGAACTCATAAATATCTTCAAAGCTCAGAAAGACTGGCATTTCAAAAGTCATGATCGTGGATGGTATTGGGACCTCAATCTGATTACCTTGACGCATGGAACTATGTGCATAATAAGCCAAAGGCCTTATCGCCTTGTTCATGTTATTAAAGTCGAACAAAGGTTGTTATTATTGCACACCTTGTTGTACCTCTATCCGAGAATTGATGGTCTTCTTTTGAAGCGTTTTTTGGCGTTTTTGTTTTCCAGATGTTGGGTCAGGAACATGACTAGGCCTCAACTCGCCTTGTTCATACTCGTGCCGAGCTCGACTTGTGATGACTGACTTTCTTACAAATTATGATTTTCTTGTTTCTCAAGGAATCAAAGTTTGTATTATGTGTTAGTATATGTTTTGCCTAATCAGAATTAGGAATTATGTTTGAATGAATTCCGGTCAAAGTATTGGCCAGAATGATCTGAGCTACGATAGAAATTTATGATTTATGTTGGTCAACGTTTGACCAAAATAGTCAAAGTTTGACCAAAAAGTCAAAGTTGATGGTACTGTTGTATAACAGGCAGTATAGAATTATACTGCGAAAAACCGTCATTACAGACAGATAAGTAAGTTTAAGGTACGGAAGTATGTTAGAAAAATCAAGCACAATATTTAGGAGCAATAAGGACTAATGAGCTTTAAGTTATAAGAAAAACCTAAAACGCAGTCCATTTTTATGCAGATAAATTTTGGACTGCAGTTTAGTGGACAGTATTATTTTTTTATGGAAAACAGTATTTGTTATATTTGTTTTAGTATGAAAGTAGACTGCTTTTAAGATTTAAAGCCAAACAAAGTCCTAAGTATTGGACACCTTGTCCAATAGGAATTTAGCAAAATTTTGAATTATTGAAAAATTGGGAAAGTATTTGAAGAACTTTCTTGAATCTTATCCACATCAATGGCCGGCCACCTCATGGGGAGTGTTCAGCAAATAATTTTTTTTAAGGGCTTGGAAAGCAATTTGAAGAATAAAAATAATTCAAGAAAGAAAATAAAATTACACCTATAAATAGGTGTCTTTGGTGGAATTTTTTTTAGGCATTTTATTCCAAAAACCACCCAAACTCTTGCCATTTTCTCTCTTCCTTTCTCTGCCCAAGCTGAACCCAAAAGACAGCAAAAACCTTGAGTGGTGGTCGAAATTTTAGTGAAGGACAGCAACCAAACCATTTCGGAAACAAGCTAGCAAATTCCTCTTCGGTTTGGAGGTAATTTCTCAACCTCCTAAAGCCTCTAAATTCTGTTTTCAGCCATTTAAGTGTATTTTCCAGCAAGTTTGTAAGAGCTTAAGCTCATTTAATTATGTCCTTTTATTGCTTAAGTTGCCTAGAATGTGCTTGATTTATGTCTAGCATGTTTATGCTTCAATTTGGTGCATGATTGGTAATGTGTGCTTTAGAAATTAAGTAGATGCTATGTGTGACCATTAGGTGTTTGATGTATGTCCCATAGGCTTATGTTCTGTGTTTAATGGCTGATTATGGTATTGAATGATTGTATGCTAAACTAGGGTTCAAGAAAACCCTATAGAAACTTAGAAAACCCAAGTTTGGTGAACTTCACCAAATGGGTTTGATAAAATAATTGAATGTATGAGATTGAATGAAGGATGTGAGAACGTTAATTACGCGCTGCATGCTTGACGTAGGCTCACGGCTGAGACCGTTTGAGGTAGGGTGTGCGTAAAATTACGTGAGAGCGAACCGAAACCAAAAACTGCCAGTTCGGGTGAAAACTGGGCAGTGAATTGGAAACGGTATTTTGAGGCCTTTAGAGGCCGAATTTGAGAAAACTCAAAACTGAAAAGTTGTAGGAAATTGAAAATTCTAGGGGCAGCGTGGATAGTTTTTGAAAATAAGGCTCCAAAGGCCTTCGTTTTTACCAAACCCGTGCCCAGACTGCCCAGACCTATATGCACGGCCAGGCAGCTTCAACAAGGAAAAAGTATAAGTTAAGTTCAGAACTGGGTTTTTGTCAAAACATAAAAGTTGTAGAGTTTTTCAGTATCTAAAACTTTCATGAAGAAAGGTTTTCCAAAATCCAAACAGATTTTAAAGTAAAACTGAATCAGTAGAGCAAGCTCTGATTCAGAAATTTGAAACAATGCATGCACAGGAAATCCTACACATGCACTGCCAAATTAACTGTTTTTACCAAATTTCTGCAAAACCAACACAGTTTTATTTAAAAGCAGTTCCAAATGATTAATTAAACTCAGTTTAGCAAGAAATAAATTAATTAAGCAAATTAAGCAAGGTAACCAATTGGTAACCTATTATAACCATATAGGTTACCTAAATTTGATTGGCCTAGTTAATTAAGAACCAAAGGTTGTATGTTGGGCCTTGAGTCCAAGATTTATGCAAGGTAACCTTAAAGGATACCACCTTAATTGTTGGGCCTTATAAGCCCAACAGGCTTTTTAAATTTCACCCAAAATGGGCCTACATTTAAGGTTACTTATGGTAACCTAATAGGGTGCCCATACCAAGATCATTGGGCCTTAAGCCCAAAGTTAATTAAGTAATCAAACAGGATACCGTTTGATTACCATTAGGGCTTATGCCCTAAGGTTACACTTAGTAACCAACAAGGAATATTGTTAAGCATATGAGGGGGACATATATCTAGGTCACAGATAAATGTTGGTTAGGGTACCAACATTTAATGAAATAAGTTAAGGTAAGATAGGATGATTCTTATCTTACTTCCTTTTTGAAAACAGGAAGGTAACCTTTTGAGGTAACCTGTCGGAACGACAAACCCAGGATATAGCGAAACCTGTAAGTACAACTCCGCCTACAGCATAGGCAAATGGTTTTATGAGTTTGCATGTTTTTAAAATATCATGCATTTATGTGTTATGTATGATGTATGTTTATTATTGTGACATCATGAGGCATGTTCACAAATAATAAATCATATGGTAAGAAGAAGATTATGTTTTTAAGAAAGAAATGTTTTAAGAAAAGGTTTTTAAGTATGGTGTGTCGTACCGACCTGCTCTAGGTCAGGTTTGGTTCATGGTTTGAGTTGGACTGGGCTGGCCGCCCCAACCACTCCATGACTGCGCGCCACGGTACGTACACTTATAAGGGGCCCAAAATTATGAAAGCAAAAATGAAAGCATAATTGGTTCATGCATTGCATTATTAAGTTGTTTTTGCGGGTTCAAGGTTGTACTTGCTGAGCGAAAGCTCACAACTTACGTTTATGCTGTAGGTAAGCTTCCTACTGGCAATTCTTGGTACAAGACGGGGAAGCTTGGCAGGGCTGTCTGTGAAACGTGGGAATGGAGACTGTTACGCGTTTTGAAATATATATGTGTATGCTTTGTTTAGTACAAGTCATTTTATGTCACTATAGTTTTGAAAAGTAAATACTAAATAAGTATTGTGTATGTTGTAAATAAGTAAGTAGTAAAGTTTTTACTCAAATGGTTTTAAAAAGAAAAGAAAAAAAGAAAAAAAAAATATATGTACGTTATTTCCGCATAAGTAAGTATGTATGTTATTCTAGTATGTATGATAAATATGGTAACGGCCTACATAAGAACGGGTCGTTATAGTATGTTGAGTTAATATGTAAGATAAGTAACTGTAACGGCCTACGTAAGGGCGGGTCGTTACAGAGTTGGTATCAGAGCGGGATCCTGCCTTCCAGTTTCACAGTCTGCCTGCCAGTGCCACCGTCTTGTAAGTAAGAGTTAATTTTTTTTAGTACATAGATAAGTAATTATTATGCGCTCGTAACTTGATAGATTCGATTATCGAGATTCGAGTATGGATGAGGATCGAGATGCCGCTACGGCATTCCACAAGATGAAGCCCTATATTTTGATGGGACTCAGCAGACGATATCGCTACCAGGATGGCTTTTCGATATGGAGGTGATTTTTAGGGTATGCCATATCGAAGCCCATCTTCAGGTTTTATTAGCAAGTAGATGTTTGATGGGAGAGGTTAGAGCCTGGTGGATGGCGAGGAGGATCTGGCTATTCATGGACACCATGGGCAGATTTCCGTGCCCGTATGATAGCACGATACGGACCTCCACCTGATGAGGGGCCAATGTGCCGTACCGCGACCCGGCTATTTACGGCGACATGAATAGGAGGCGATATCTAACTTCGCCGCAGATGGCACGCTTATCCAGATGAGACAATGGGCCATTATTGCCGTAGGTTCCGCGAGGCAATGTTGCCCTATATACCTCAGGAGCTCGTGGATCCACAGTGGCGAGCGTTACAGCTTATCAGGGACGGACTACCTCCGGCAGTTAAGTTTTATGTCCCCGCTCCGGTTGTGGGAATATCCTTGGAGGACATGATAGATGCTATTATGGAGGCTGAGGTAATAGCATATATGGTACAAGAGGCCAACCCAGTGGATGTTTACCACGTCGATCCAATTGACGACGCCGGCATTCCAGAGCCAGTTTTTGAGGAGTTCCGGCTATGCCTGAGGATCCAATTCCGGCGGTCCCACTTCAGCAGATACCTCCGCAAGAGGCGGAAGCAGGACCGGATGATGATGGTATGGATCCTGCGGAGGCTCGGATAACCCAGGGGCAATGCCGAAGAACCTCCAGTATCCTCATTGAGAGTGATGATGAGGAACAAGAAGTGTGGAAGAATGGATGAGTTTGAGGATATAGAAGAGGAGTTAGATGATCCCGAGGAGCAGGAGGAAGATCCGAGGAAATGCTATTCGACGACGAGGATCGAGACGTATTTTCCGACGCGATGACCGAGTAGATAGTTTTAGAACTAACTCCGACTTTTTGTTCTTTTGACATTATGGTTGTATATAGGATAGGAATGATGGTTAAGTGGTAGACACTTCCATCCTATTTTGACTATGTATATAGCAAAAATGATGTATTTTTGAAATGTATAAAATGATATATTTTTATATGAAACGAGTATCATGATAATTATGATGTCATGATAAAAAGTTTCTATGATAAGTTTATGAAATGATACGTTATGAAGAAATCATGAAGGATTTCTGCATAATGTTTTATGATATGATTGCTATGAAGAAATCCCGAAGGATTTCTATATGATATGATGTGTTTTTATAGGAAATGAATGAAAGGAAAGATTTTCGGAGAATAACAAAATCTTTTCTTGAAATGTATTAGGAGTGTAAGATGGTGCGTACGCGAAAGCAAGCTAACCAGAACGCGCAAGAGCCAGATCTCGCGAACGTTGTAGCCACGTTGCAACAGCAATTGCTACAACAACAACAAGAAACAAATCGGCTACGTGAGCAGATAGGCCGATTGAACCAGATGCCTAACGCGAACGAAATTCCACCTCAGAATAACCCTGCACCCCCGGTAGTGCCCCAAGTACCGGAGTTCGCGGAGGTTCCGCGGAATTTCGGAGTTCCTTTAGCACCCTTAGGGATGCCAGCAAACCCACCAGTAGTTCGGGAAGATCTACTGTATGAGCGTTTCAGGCGGATGAAAGCGCCTGAGTTCGAGGGTCTTACAGACCCAATAGAAGCCGATAATGGCTTATGGACATCCAAGTTATCTTGGATTTCATGGGACTCACCGAGCAGGAGAAAGTGCTCTGTGCATCATTTGCACTGAAAAAGGATGCTAGGCATTGGTGGATAACAGTGCAAATGATAGAATGTTGCGGCCATGAGTTGGCAAGATTTTGTAGCTGAGTTCAAGGAATGTACTACAACCGGGAGATCCTTGCCGCACAGCAGGACGAGTTTAATAGTCTAAAGCAAGGATCGATGTCGGTTATGGAAGCTGTTAAGAAGTTTGAACAGCTAGGCCGCCTATGTCCTGAACTCATACCGACCGAAACAGAAAAAGTAAGGCGAATGATGAAGATGTTTCGGACGGATATAGCTAAACAAGTGAGTGCGGGAAGCAGCCCTCCTACCCTCGTGTCTGACTGCATTAGTCGAGCAATTAGGGCTGAGTATTGGATTAATCAAGATAAGGAGGCGAGGGCGCAGATATTTAAGGCTAAGAAAGAGGAGAAGGCTACGGAGAAGCAACTGCAGCCTAGGCAGAATCAGGACGCATATGCAAGGGGCCAGACGAGTAATGCGTCCAGCATGCTAAGCAGTTTGGAAAGAACAAGAGAAGGGAAATGCTGCTGGCCAGGGACAGCAAAGAAATTACCCTCAGAAGAGCAGTAACCGAGGAAATGAGGGTAATAATAATAATTTCCCAGTGTGCGCTCAATGCGGGAAGAAGCACCTGGGAATATGTAGATTGGGGACCAATGCTTGCTATCTTTGTGGCAAGGAAGGTCATTATGCGAGGAATTGTAACCTCAACAACCAGAATCAGAACCAGAACCCCCAGTATCTGCAAAGGAATGCGAGCAGTCAACTGCATGCAATGCCAGTCAAAATCGAGGACACTTCGTACGAACCAAGGAGGATAGAGGCTCCTGAACCCAAGCTAGGATTTACGCCTACACAAAGGGGATGCCGAGGCTGGAACTTCTCACGTAGTAACAAATTAGATTTTTATTTTTTTATTTTTACACCGCTCATAACGCTATCACCGTTTTTGATCCTGGTGCTACTCATTCCATTGTATCGATAGAGTTGCCCAGAAATTAGGATTAGGAGTTAGTAGTTTAAAGTAATTATAAGAATATTTCTTCGATTGTAAGAAAATTTCTGTATGACTACTGAATATGAAGTGCTTCAATAGTCATTTTGTAACAGAAAATTTGTATGTGGATCTCGTGCGAGCAAGCTTCAAGATTTTTATGTGATTCTAAGAAGGATTTCCTAGGCAAGTACAACGCTAAGATAAATGGCGCAAGCGTTGTGTTATGTTTAGTTTGCATGATGAGGAGGAATTCAATTTTACGGTCAGTCCCGTAACTCCTCAAGTAGGTTAGTATCGGCACTGAACGCGTGGAAAATGTTGGCTAACGGATGCCAAGGATACTTAGCCACATGATGGACAAGGAGAAAGAGGTGGAACTGAAGCCGGAAGATGTTCCATTATCAGGGAAATGTGGATGTCTTTCCAAAAGAATTGCTGAACTTCCTCCGAGCAGGAAATTTCTTTTGAGATAGACTTATTGCCCGGAGCTACCCCGGTATCCAAAGCGCCTTATCGCATGGCCCCGGCTGAACTCCTAGAATCCATTAAGTTGCATCAAGGAAAGAAATCCTTTTTGCAAAAAGGCACAACTTTCGATGAAAAGAATAAGGAATTTAAGACCTCTAAGTATGAGGTAATTTATTTCAAAGAAGGGATTTGTGTTCTTAACTTTGAATTCCTTAAGAAATGGATTATGTTGAAAGTGCATATAATGCCATACACGTACATCTCGGAGTTTCCAAGATATACAAGGATCTTAAGGAGAATTTGGGTGGCAAATATGCAGAATGAGACCATAGAATTCGTGACAAGATGCCTAACTTGTCAGAAAGTTAAGGCTAAATACCGCCATCTAGGTGGAGACATTCAGAAAAATTGAGCTCCCATAATGGGAATGGGAACAAACAACGATGGATTTAGTAGTATGATTGCCAGGGTTGTAAGTGGGAAGGATACGATTTGGGTTATTATCGATAGAATAACCAAATCAGCCCACTTTATTGCCATCAAAGCCACTTTTTCGGCAGAAAGGCTTACCGAATTTATGTATTTCAGATTGTTAGGTTATATGAAGTGCCAAAAATCGATCATTTCAGATTGTGGTGGATGTTTGAACTCTCAAATGGGTCGAGTGTTCACACGCAATGGGTCGAAATTAAAGTTTAGTACAGCTTTTCACCCAAATGGATGTTCAATCGGAACAAACCATCCAAACATGGAAGATATGTTAAGATCATATGTTTTGGATTTCATAGGAAGCTGGGATCAGAAGCTACCTTTGATCAAGTTCCTTATGAGAATAGTTATCACGCCTCAATTGGTATGGTTCCATTTGAAGCATTTTATGAAAAAGAAACGTCGATTTCCCATTCATTGGCAAGAAGGGAAAACTTAGTCCTAGATACACAGGGCCATTCGAAATCTTGGAAAGGATTGGCAAAGTAGCTTACAAGCTTGCCTTGCCACTAGAATTAGCTTCGGTATACGACGTTTTCCACGTTTCGATATTAAAGAAGTATGTACCTGATCCTTCCATGTGCTAAGTCAAGAAATCGAGGTTCAATCCGACTTGACATACGAAGAGAAACCAGTTCGGATCATGGATCGGGAAGAGAAGATCTTACGAAATAGGACAATTCCAGGGTAAAAGTATTGTGGCGGAATCACAATGTTGAAGAAGCAACGTGGGAATTAGAAAGGATATGAGAGCGAATTATCCCCATTTGGTCTAATTTTCGAGGACGAAAATTTTTAAGGGGGAAGATTGTGATGACTGACTTTCTTACAAATTATGATTTTCTTGTTTCTCAGGAATCAAAGTTTGTATTATGTGTTAGTATATGTTTTGCCTAATCAGAATTAGGAATTATGTTTGAATGAATTCCGGTCAAAGTATTGGCCAGAATGATCTGAGCTACGATAGAAATTTATGATTTTTATGTTGGTCAACGTTTGACCAAAATAGTCAAAGTTTGACCAAAAGTCAAAGCTTGATGGTACTGTTGTATAACAGGCAGTATAGAATTATACTGCGAAAAACCGTCATTAGACAGATAAGTAAGTTTAAGGTACGGAAGTATGTTAGAAAAATCAAGCACAATATTTAGGACAATAAGGACTAATGAGCTTTAAGTTATAAGAAAAACCTAA
>CM046362.1:23320610-23341052 GCA_025413025.1 Ficus hispida | reverse complement strand
AGTTGCAAAATGCAACCTAGCTTAGTATGCAAAACTACTTTGCTTACTAGGCAAGGTTAAAATTGTGTGGTATCCAATTCTAATGAACTTCAAATTTTTCATACCTTGCCTATTGGTCCTTAAGAGCAAAATATCAGCTCATTAACCCTTAATGTGGCCGGTTCCCTTAAGTACAAGTGTAGGCAAATGATTGGTCAATTTTGAACCAATCTAAACCTAACTTGATTCCTTGGTTTCCAACTAGGTTAACCAAATTTAAAATCATCATTAACTAAATTGAACTAGGAGATCTAACTAGAAAAATCCATAGTTCCATAAATTTATAAATTTATCTATCAAACCATAATTTTCACAAAATTGCATTTTGGCCCCTAAAGGCAAAATATTTGCACTTTAGTCCCTATAGGGTGACCAATTTTCAAAGTGAGATTTGTCATTCTTTTAAGACAAGGTATCACCGATTAAGACCTTACTTGGCTTAACTCCTAAACACAGTTCATTTTCATACTGGCATACAAATTCAGATACTGTTTTCAACTGATAACAGTATACTTGCACTGGACCATTATCCAGAATTTATCTGAACTGCGTCTAGGGTTCTCTTAATATTAGAAACTACTAACAGAGAATCATATATCATAGATTTGCCTTTTACTACAAAAAGGTCTTTCAAAGAATTTAACATAACACATAAACATTTCTTAATTACAAACTTTGATTATTCATAACAGAAATCAAAATTTGTAAACAAGCTGATCATTACGTTTTATACCATTTTACTCAAAAGGTCACTTGCTTTACAAAGCAATAATTTTTTGGAGTCTTATAAAAACAGAAGAACTCATAATATCTAATAAAAACCCTAAGCTGGGCTTTTCATAAATACCTTCAGGGCATAATTCAAATATCTGTACAAGATATTATGTCGTTGGGAAATTCTAGTTATTACAATCTACCCCCCTTAAAAATTTTCGTCCTCGAAAATTAGAACAAGTCGGGATAGTTCTTCCTCATCTCATCTTCCAACTTCCAGGTTGCTTCTTCAACCCTGTGGTTTCGCCATAACACTTTAACCATGGGAATGGTTTTATTTCTTAAGACCTTTTCTTCCCAATCCAGTACTTGAACGGGCTTTTCTTCATAAGTTAAGTCCGTTTGAACCTCTACTGGTTCTTGACTAAGCACATGGGAAGGGTCAGATATATACTTCTTTAGCATCGACACATGGAAAACATTATGCATCGAAGCCAATCCAGGCGGTAGGGCAAGCTTATAGGCTACTTTTCCAATCCTTTCAAGGATCTCAAATGGCCCCGTATATCTTGGGCTAAGCTTCCCTTTCTTTCCAAAGTGCATTACTCCTTTCATAGGAGTAATCTTGATGAACACTGCATCACCCACTTGGAATTCCAAAGGCCTTCTACGTTTGTCGGCATAACTTTTCTGTCTGCTAAAAGCTATGTCGAGCCTCTGTCTGATCTTCTGAATGTCCTTAGAAGTCTTTTCGATAAAATCTGTGGTTTGTAGCTGTTTCTGTCCGACTTCCTGCCAGTGAATAGGAGATCGACATTTTCTTCCATATAATGCTTCAAATGGAGCCATACCAATTGAAGCATGATAACTGTTGTTATATGAAAATTCGATCAATGGCAGCTTCTGATCCCAGTTTCCTTTGAAATCCAGCACACATGACCTTAGCATATCTTCCAGCTTTTAGCAGACAGAAAAGTTATGCCGACAAACGTAGGAGACCTTTGGAATTCCAAGTGGGCGATGCAGTTTTCATCAAGATTACTCCTATGAAAGGAGTAATGCGCTTTGGAAAGAAAGGGAAGCTTAGCCCAAGATATACGGGGCCATTTGAAATCCTTGAAAGGATTGGAAAAGTAGCCTATAAGCTTGCCCTACCACCTAACTTAGCTTCGATGCATAATGTTTTCCATGTATCGATGCTAAAGAAGTATATATTCGACTCATCCCATGTGCTTAGTCAAGAACCAGTAGAAGTTCACACGGACTTAACTTATGAAGAAAAACCTGTTCAAATACTGGATTGGGAAGAGAAGGTCTTAAGAAATAGAACCATTCCCATGGTTAAAGTGTTATGGCGAAACCACAGGGTTGAAGAAGCAACCTGGGAAGTGGAAGATGAGATGAGAAAGAACTATCCCAGCTTGTTCTAATTTTCGAGGACGAAAATTTTTAAGGGGGGTAGATTGTAATAACTAGAATTTTCAAAGTCACAATGTCTTGTATAGATATTGAATTGTACCATGAAGGTATTTTTGAAAAAGCCCAGTTCGGGGTTTTTATTAAAATTTGAGAGTTCTTATATTCTTATAAGACTCAAAAATTATTGCTTAGTCAAGCATATGACCTTTTGAGTAAAAAGGTATAAAATGTAATGACCAGCTTGTTTACAAATTTTGATGTCTGTTGTGAACAATCAAAGTTTGTAATTAAGAAATGTTTATGTGTTTTGTTTTATCAGTTAAAGTATTGAATTCTTGATTAAAGGATTCGATAAGTTATTTATGAAAGACCTTTTTGTAGTAAAAGGCAAATCTATGATATATAATTCTCTGTTAGTAGTTTCTAATAATAAGAGAACCCTAGACGCAGTTCAGATAAATTCTGGATTATGATCCAGTGCAAGTATACTGTTATCAGTTGAAAACAGTATCTGAATATGTATGCCAGTATGAACTATGTTTAGGAGATAAGCCAAGTAAGGTTTTAAAAGAATGATAAATCTCACTTTGAAAATTGGTCACCCTTCAAGGACTAAAATGTAAATATTTTGTCCTTAGGGGCCAATATGTAATTTTAAGAAAAATGAATGGTTATGAATTTTAAGAAGTTAAGATAGTATTAAGTGATAGTTTAAGCAAGAATTGGAGACCAAAAGCTATCACCATAATCGGCCACTTTTCAGGGACTAAAGTGCAAATATTTTTGCCTTTAGGGGCCAAAGTGCAATTTTGAGAAAATTATGGTTCAATAGATAAATTTGTAAATTTATGGAACTATGGATTTTTCTAGTTAGATTTCCTAGTTCAAATTAGCTTATGATGATTTTTAAGATTTGGTTAACCTAGTTGGAAACCAAGGAATGAGGTTAAGTTTGATTAGTTCAAAAATTGACCAATCATTTGCTTATTTTTGTGCACAATGGGACCGGTCATTTTATGGGTTGTTGAGCTGATATTTTGCTCTTAAGAACCAATAGGCAAGGTATGAAAAATTTGAAGTTCATTAGAATTTGATACCACACAAGTTTAATCTTGCCTAGTAAGCAAAGTAGTTTTGCATACTAAGCTATGTTGCATTTTGCAACTTTCACACTTAACAAAGTGTGGCCGGCCACCACATGAGATTATTGAGTAAATATGTTACTCTTATCTGCAGCTTAGATTTATCCATTGCTCAAAAGTTTTGAGAGTATGACAAGTGTTTGATGAAGCAAGCTTATAGCTTTGCTTGCTAAGCTTGTAATCAAGCTTGTAATGACACCTCTTGGCCGGCCATTACATGGATGAAACACATCAAATTTCTAGCTTTGATGACTAAGTGTTATTAGCCTTGATGAGTCATCTACGTAGTTTTCTTCTTTGGCAAGCCAAGGCTTGCAATTTTCAGCACCAAAACCGGCCAATGAAAGGAAGACACACCATGGCATGAACTAATCAAGTTTTGCCTCCTAGAATGGCTAAGACTTTGGCACATCATCACCTAATATTCAGCCAACTTGAAACCGTGCCACATAGCATGATAGCTTGGGTGAATAAGTCACCTTAGCTGTGCTTACTCAATGTTTAAGGCCAATGATGGCCGGCCAACACACAAGGGTGGTGTGCAAAATGAAGGTTATTGGAGGACCAATTAGCAAGGCAAGAACAAAAGTTTGTCTATAAATAATTAAGGGCAGAAGTTATAGGTTTCTTTTAGTCCATCTCTCAACCATCAAGTATATCTCCTACTCCTTTAAAGCCGAATAAAAAGTGAGAGTAAGCTGCAAACAGTTTCGGTTTGTGGTGTTGGTCTAGTGAGAAAGAAAAACCTCCAAAACCCTAAGCTAGAATTTGTTCTGTGAAGCTTGAGGTAAACTCTTTAACCTCTAGTTTTTATTCATGTTTTTGATAAGAAGATTATGAGTTTGATGTTATGTATAAGCATGAGTTTATAAAAATTAAATTCAAGTACTATGCTCTATGTGTAGTTGATAGTTTTCGGTTTCGATATGTTAGTTCGAAATAGAATGTTATGCAAGTTTAAGATTTTTGTTTTACAAAAATCATATGTGTAAGATCTGATTGTATGTTTATGAAATGTTTAGGTAACGCATGCATGTTTGAAATAGGCTCACGGGGAATCCGTTTGAGGTAGTGTGCACGTTAGATTACGTAAAACTCAACGAACCGAAAACTGCCAGTTTCGGGTCAAACTGGACAGTAATTTTAAAAGCGAATTTTGAGGCCCTTAGAGGCCGAATCATGAAAAATTTAAAACTACAAAGTTGTAGAGAAGGGAAAATTCTAGGGGCCAGCGCGGACAGTTTTTGAAAATAAGGCCTCTAAGACCTTCATTTTTATAAAAACCCGAGACCAAAATTTGAGTTAATAAAAATGGTCGACGAATTTTCAAAGGCAGAAACAAGCATGTTTAAGTCAGATTTGAGTTTTGAGTTAAAAACAGAAGTTGGAGGAAACGTCAAGGTCTATAACTTTCATGAAGAAAATATTTTCAAATTCGAAACAGATTTGTTAGAAAAGAATCAAATTTAAAGATTAATTTCAAATATAGTTTGTTTTTAGAATTTTAGAATTTCAAAAGATAATAGGATTTTAAAGTTTATACTATGTTTTTGACATCCTTATGCTAAGATAAGTTGATAACTAGGGTTGTATGATACTATGATAGGATGATTCTCATCCTATGATTTTTCTGTGAAAACAGGAAAACCACTCGGTTAGGAAAAGCGCTAAATTTGAGAGTTAGAAACTGGTAAGTACAACTCCGTCTACAGCATAGACTTTATGTTGTATACTTACCCAAGTATGATGAATGATCGCTATTAGAGGGCGATGTAAATGTATGCTAGATTTGTTTGATGCGAAGTTATGATTATTATGATGAGATCAAGCTTATGATTATTATGGTGATATCAAGCTTATGATTATTATGATGATATCAAGTTTATGATTATTGAGATAAGGCATGATGTTAAGATATAAGTATGACTTAAGTTTAGTGACATCACGAAGCATGTTCACTAACAAGATCAATTATGAGATCATGAAAAGCAAGTATGATGGCAGGCGAGCTTGCCGTGTCGTACCGACCCGCGTCAGGTCGGGTTGAGCTATGGCAAGAGTAAGCCCATAGAGCGCGCCCGGTATGTACACTTATGTTATGGGGCCCATAAACAAGATAAGTTAAGACTGCATAAAATGGCATAATACGAGCATAATCGGTTCATGCATTTATTATGCAATGCTATGATATGTTATGTATGAAATGTTACGATATGATGAGTTAAGTATGAAATGCTATGATATGAGAAACTATGTAAGATTATGATATGTTATGTCTGAGATGTTACAATACGATGAGATAAGTAGGAAATGTTATGATATGAGATACTATGTAAGGTTACGATGAATTATGTTTTGAGTTGTATTGTCACGGATAATTATGTTGTACTTGCTGAGCGAAAGCTCACGTCTTACGTCTATGCTGTAGGTAAGCAACCTATGGGCAGTTGTTGATACAAGATGGCGAGCGTGGCAGGGCGAACTGTGAAATGTGGGATTAATAGCCGCTACGCGTTTTGTTCTTTTTATGTATATAGTTTTGTATTTCAAACATCGTTATATTATTACGTATTCCGTTTAACCGCGCCGTATATATATATATGGCTAATCGCTCGTACGCGTTACGTATATAAAAAAAAAAAAAAATTTCCGCTGTTTACGTTAAATAAGTAAGAATGTATGCATGTATGTATGGTAACGGCCTGTGCTAGGCGGGGCGTTACAGAGTTGGTATCAGAGCGGTTTCCTGCTACCTAATTTCACAGTATGCCTGCCATCGCCACCATCATTGTAAGTAATTTTATTTTTATGAGTAAATATTTATTACGTAATTATGTTATGCTAGACGCGACGTTATGGATCCCGCGCATGCAAATGAGGATCGGCGTGCAGTGAAGTCGTTTTACGAGTCGCATCCTATGATTTTTGATGGCACTCGACGGACGGTGTCGTTAGCAGCATGGCTATACGACATGGAATTGATTTTCCATCTTTGCCATATCGAGGAGCGACTACAGGTCACGTTAGCCAGTCGATGTCTCGCAGTAGACGTTCGACTTTGGTGGATGACGATAGGAGAAAGAGAAATGCCGAGTCGGACCTGGGCGCATTTCCGTGCGTTATTAGTTGCGCGCTACGGACCGATACCAGATGAGGGGGCAGATGAGCCCTATCGCAATCCTGCGATGTACCGGGATACGTACCATGCCCGATATCTGAGTTTTTCAGTGGTTTGGCACGCCTACCCGCAGGAGCCTATGAGCCACTACTGTCGGAGGTTTCAGGAAGAGTTATTGCCATATGTCCCGCAGGACCTGGTTAACCCGGTGACAATGGCATTCCAGACGTTTCGAGACGGACTGCCTCAGTAGATCCGACAGTATGTTCCGATACCGATGCCTGGCACGACGGTGGGGAACATGATCGATGATATTTTAGAGACAGAGGCTGTCATGCAGGCCATGCAAGTTGCTGAGGTTGTGGGTGGTCCACAAGCACCAGTCGATGAAGCTGGGATAGGAGAGCCGCCTTTCGAGGCCGATCCAGCACCACCTCAGGACGCCGAGGCTGATATGGCCGTAAATGAGTTTGATAACTTCCTAGTTGCCCTAGAGGATCAGCCATTAGATCCTAATTCCCCGATTATTGACATTTCTAGCGACGAGGAGGAGGATATTGAGCCAGCGCCAGAGTTGGAACATGCGGGCTGGCTAGAGAACGACGATGGTATTTTTGATTTCGGCGAGGACCCCGAGGAGATAGTGTTTCATAACGGAGCTGAGGAGTCAGATTCCGACGCATCCACGGTGTTACGATCGAACACGTAGAATAGGCTAACCGTATATATGTATTTTGTGTAGTTACGACTAACATGTATTGGCTTATCTTTTTGTGTCTTTTTGACGATAGGCTTGTACTGTTATAAGATGAGAAAGTGTTAGACACTTCCATCAGAAGTTATGGTTATGTATGTACAGTGATCGTGTTAAAATGCATTTACAAGATTGTAAATATGAAGTACTTTTTATAAGAATGTAAAAAGTCAGTTCAAGAATGATATGATATGTTTATGAAAAGTATGATATGATTATGAAAGGCATATTACGAGTTGTATGTGCTATAATACGATGAAAACGTTCTGATATGATACAGTAATAACGTTCTGAGGTAACGTAATATGTTATGCTATGATAAGAAAGGTATGAAAGAAAGGATATTTCTAGTATGATAATATCTTTTCTTGTGATTTGATAGGAACTAGAAAATGGTTCGTACACGACGAACGGTACCTGCAAATCCGCTAGAACCGGATTTTGCAACCGTTGTAGTAAATTTGCAACGACAGCTGTTGGAACAACAGCAAGAAATGAATAGATTACGCGAGCAATTAGCTCATGTGAACCAGAGACCTCGAGCTGAGGAAGTTCCTCTACAACAGAATAGAGTACCTCCGGAACCAGAAGTTCAACCAGAGGTACAGCCGGAAAATCCACGGAATTTTGGAGTTCCGTTATTACCTGCAGGAATTCCTGTTAACATGCAGCCAGTACGGGAGGATTTACTGTACGAAAGATTCAGGCGAATGAAGGCGCCTGAATTCGAAGGAATGATGGACCCGATAGCTGCGGATAATTGGTTAATCGATATCCAAGTTATCTTGGACTTTATGAGGCTATCGGAACAGGAACAAGTTTTATGTGCTTCCTTCGCACTCAAGAAAGACGCTAGACACTGGTGGAGGACTGTCCAGATACGTCGAGATGTTGCCACCATGGGCTGGCAAGACTTTGTGACGGAGTTCCGCACTACGTATTACAACAGAGAAATCTTGGCAGCTCAGCAGGATGAGTTCGCCAGTCTGAAACAAGGGTCAATGACAGTATTGGAGGCTGTCAAGAAATTTGATCAGTTAGCCCGGTTGTGTCCGGAGTTGGTTCCCAATGAAACGGAAAAGGTGAGAAGGATGATGAAGATGTTCCGTACGGATATTGCAAAGCAGGTTAGTGCTGGCAGTAGTCCACCTACCCTGGTATCCGACTGTGTGAGTCGGGCAATGAGAGCGAGTATTGGATAAACCAGGACAAGGAAGCAAGGGCTCAGATTTTTAAGGCGAGAAAGGAGGAGAAAACCGTAGTAAAGCCGACGCAGCCCCGTCAAGGTCTAGAGTTGAGTCAGAGAGGCCCAATAAGTAGCCCGGCCCAAAGTTCCAAACATTTTGGGAGGAACAAGAGAAAAGGGAGTTTCTCTGGCCAGGGTCCGCAAAGGAATTACCCTCAGAAGAAGAACAATAGAGGAAATGAGGGTACTAGCACTGATTACCCCACGTGTACTAGGTGTGGAAGGAAACACCCAGGAGTTTGTAGAATGGGGTCAAATGCCTGCTTCCTGTGTGGTAAGGAAGGGCATTATGCGAAGAACTGCCATCTGAATAACCGAGGCCAAAATCCTTCATACCCGAGTCAGAACACTAACAGGCAGCTACATGCAGTCCAAGCTAAGCTAGAAGGACCCTCAATTACTCAGGGCAGATTAGAGGCCCCTGAACCTCAAGCCAGGATCTATGCCTACACCAGGGGTGATGCTGAAGCTGGGACTTCACATGTGGTGACAGGTCAGATTTCTATCGCCACCTTCGATGCTATCGCTTTGTTTGATTCTGGGGCTACTCACTCATTTGTATCTTTGGAGTTCGCCCAGAAGTTAGGAAGAGGTGTGGATAGTTTAGATCAACCTGTTAAAACCTCTTTGCCATCCGGAGAGATTTTGTGGTCCAATTTATGGATACGAAATACTTCCGTGACTATCTGTGGCAGAGAATTGTTTGTAGATCTCATCGTAATCAAGCTTCAGGATTTGATGTGATCTTAGGGATGGACTTCTTAGGTAAATACAACGCCAAATTGACTGTCGAAAGCGTTGTGTAACGTTTAACCCGTACGGAGAAGAGGAGTTTAATCTCTACGGACAATCTCGGAATTCAGCAACCAAACTGGTTTCAGCAATGAAGGCTTGGAAAATGTTAGCTAATGGCTGTCAAGGATATTTAGCTAACATGGTGGATAAGGATTTCGAAGTGGAATTATCACCGGGAGATATTCCCATTATAAGGGAATATGTGGATATCTTTCCGAAGGATTTACCCGGACTTCCGCCAGAACGCGAGATTTTGTTCGAAATCGAATTACTACCTGGAGTTGCACCGATCTCCAAAGCGCCTTACCGTATGGCACCAGCTGAGCTTAGGGAATTGCAAGTGCAGTTGCAAGAACTGCTTGACAAAGGATTCATCCGACAGAGTTACTCCCCATGGGGAGCACCAGTGCTGTTCGTAAAGAAGAAAGATGGATCATTACGTATGTGTATCGACTACCGTGAGTTGAATAAGATTACGATCAAGAACAAGTATCCCCTTCCAAGGATTGACGATCTCTTTGATCAACTCAGAGAAGCAGTAGTATTTTCGAAGGTCGATCTACGTTCAGGCTATCATCAGCTCAGGATCAAGGAGGCGGATATCTCCAAGACGGCCTTTCGAACACGTTACGGGCACTATGAGTTTTTGGTTATGCCATTTGGATTAACCAATGCTCCGGCAGCATTTATGGACCTTATGAATCGAGTATTCAAGGAATACCTGGATAAGTTCGTCATTGTTTTTATTGACGATATTCTAATCTACTCAAGGTCCAAAGTGGAACATGAACATCACCTTAGATTGGTGATGGAGACATTGAAGAAGAATCAGTTGTATGCCAAATTCACAAAATGTGAATTTTGGTTGGAAAAAGTTCATTTCTTGGGTCATGTGGTATCGAAGGAAGGCATTTCAGTAGACCCTGCTAAGGTGGAGGCGGTTAGTGCATGGCCAGCACCCAAGAATGTTACGGAAATAAGGAGTTTCCTTGGATTAGCTGGCTATTACCGACGATTCTTGAGGGATTTTCCAAGATTGCCACACCCCTCACCGCTCTTACTAGGAAAGGAAAGACTTTTGAATGGACTCAGAAGTGTGAGGAGAATTTCCAGGAGCTCAAGAAGAGGCTGACGAGTGCGCCTGTGTTGATAATTCCTGATGTAGATGCAGGAAATTTCGTGATCTATAGTGACGCTTCTAAAAATGGATTAGGAGCTGTCTTGATGCAAAATAGCAAGGTAGTGGCCTATGCATCCCGACAGTTAAAGATTCACGAAAGGAATTATCCCACACACGATTTAGAGCTCGCGGCAGTAGTTTTCGCACTTAAGATTTGGAGACACTATTTGTATGGGAATAAGTGTGAAATCTACACTGATCACCAGAGCCTTAAGTATATTTTTACTCAGAAAGAACTCAATATGAGACAACGTAGATGGCTGGAGCTTGTTAAGGATTATGACTGTGAGATCCTTTATCATCCTGGAAAGGCGAATAGAGTAGCAGACGCCTTAAGTAGGAAATCCGTAGGCATGCTGATGTCTATTGGAATGTTTCCTAAGCCACTACAAAAGGAAATTTCTGAGTTTAATTTGGAGATGATAACGGGGAAATTATCTTCTCTAACCATTCAATCTAATTTGATGGAATCCATTAAGTCTCACCAAGGAAAAGATTCCTTTTTGATGAAAACTCAGCTTTTTGGCAATAAAAGCAATGAGTTTAGAACTGCTGCAGATGGTGTCATTTACTTCAAGGAAAGGCTTTGTGTTCCCAACTTCAAAGAATTAAAGGATCAGATTCTGTTGGAAGCACATATGACGCCATACTCAGTACATCCAGGAGCTTCCAAGATGTACAAAGACCTCCGAGAGAGTTTCTGGTGGCCCAACATGAAGAATGAGGTAGCAGAATATGTATCGAAATGCCTAACTTGTCAGAAAGTTAAGGCTGAACATCGACATCCGGGCGGAGAACTGCAGAAGATAGAGCTTCCTGAGTGGAAATGGGAGCAGATTACTATGGATTTCGTAGTAGGACTGCCCAGGACTACAAGCGGAAGTGACACGATTTGGGTGATTGTTGACAGATTAACCAAATCGGCTCACTTTATTGCGATTAAGGCCACCTTTTCTGTGGAAAAATTAGCTGAAATTTATGTATCCCAGATTGTCAGATTTCATGGAGTGCCAAAATCGATCATCTCGGACCGTGATGGACGTTTCACTTCTCGATTTTGGACTAGTGTTCACAACGTCATGGGGTCGAAATTGAAGTTCAGTACGGCATTTCACCCCCAAACTGACGGTCAATCCGAACGAACTATCCAGACACTGGAAGATATGCTAAGGTCATGTGTGCTGGATTTCAAAGGAAACTGGGATCAGAAGCTGCCATTGATCGAATTTTCATATAACAACAGTTATCATGCTTCAATTGGTATGGCTCCATTTGAAGCATTATATGGAAGAAAATGTCGATCTCCTATCCACTGGCAGGAAGTTGGACAGAAACAGCTACAAACCACAGATTTTATCAAAAAGACCTCTGAGGACATTCAGAAGATCAGACAGAGGCTCGACATAGCTTTTAGCAGACAGAAAAGTTATGCCGACAAACGTAGGAGACCTTTGGAATTCCAAGTGGGCGATGCAGTTTTCATCAAGATTACTCCTATGAAAGGAGTAATGCGCTTTGGAAAGAAAGGGAAGCTTAGCCCAAGATATACGGGGCCATTTGAAATCCTTGAAAGGATTGGAAAAGTAGCCTATAAGCTTGCCCTACCACCTAACTTAGCTTCGATGCATAATGTTTTCCATGTATCGATGCTAAAGAAGTATATATTCGACTCATCCCATGTGCTTAGTCAAGAACCAGTAGAAGTTCACACGGACTTAACTTATGAAGAAAAACCTGTTCAAATACTGGATTGGGAAGAGAAGGTCTTAAGAAATAGAACCATTCCCATGGTTAAAGTGTTATGGCGAAACCACAGGGTTGAAGAAGCAACCTGGGAAGTGGAAGATGAGATGAGAAAGAACTATCCCAGCTTGTTCTAATTTTCGAGGACGAAAATTTTTAAGGGGGGTAGATTGTAATAACTAGAATTTTCAAAGTCACAATGTCTTGTATAGATATTGAATTGTACCATGAAGGTATTTATGAAAAAGCCCGGTTCGGGGTTTTTATTAAAATTTGAGAGTTCTTATATTCTTATAAGACTCAAAAATTATTGCTTAGTCAAGCATATGACCTTTTGAGTAAAAAGGTATAAAATGTAATGACCAGCTTGTTTACAAATTTTGATGTCTGTTGTGAACAATCAAAGTTTGTAATTAAGAAATGTTTATGTGTTATGTTTTATCAGTTAAAGTATTGAATTCTTGATTAAAGGATTCGATAAGTTATTTATGAAAGACCTTTTTGTAGTAAAAGGCAAATCTATGATATATAATTCTCTGTTAGTAGTTTCTAATAATAAGAGAACCCTAGACGCAGTTCAGATAAATTCTGGATTATGATCCAGTGCAAGTATACTGTTATCAGTTGAAAACAGTATCTGAATATGTATGCCAGTATGAACTGTGTTTAGGAGATAAGCCAAGTAAGGTTTTAAAAGAATGATAAATCTCACTTTGAAAATTGGTCACCCTTCAAGGACTAAAATGTAAATATTTTGTCCTTAGGGGCCAATATGTAATTTTAAGAAAAATGAATGGTTATGAATTTTAAGAAGTTAAGATAGTATTAAGTGATAGTTTAAGCAAGAATTGGAGACCAAAAGCTATCACCATAATCGGCCACTTTTCAGGGACTAAAGTGCAAATATTTTTGCCTTTAGGGGCCAAAGTGCAATTTTGAGAAAATTATGGTTCAATAGATAAATTTGTAAATTTATGGAACTATGGATTTTTCTAGTTAGATTTCCTAGTTCAAATTAGCTTATGATGATTTTTAAGATTTGGTTAACCTAGTTGGAAACCAAGGAATGAGGTTAAGTTTGATTAGTTCAAAAATTGACCAATCATTTGCTTATTTTTGTGCACAATGGGACCGGTCATTTTATGGGTTGTTGAGCTGATATTTTGCTCTTAAGAACCAATAGGCAAGGTATGAAAAATTTGAAGTTCATTAGAATTTGATACCACACAAGTTTAATCTTGCCTAGTAAGCAAAGTAGTTTTGCATACTAAGCTATGTTGCATTTTGCAACTTTCACACTTAACAAAGTGTGGCCGGCCACCACATGAGATTATTGAGTAAATATGTTACTCTTATCTGCAGCTTAGAGTTATCCATTGCTCAAAAGTTTTGAGAGTATGACAAGTGTTTGATGAAGCAAGCTTATAGCTTTGCTTGCTAAGCTTGTAATCAAGCTTGTAATGACACCTCTTGGCCGGCCATTACATGGATGAAACACATCAAATTTCTAGCTTTGATGACTAAGTGTTATTAGCCTTGATGAGTCATCTACGTAGTTTTCTTCTTTGGCAAGCCAAGGCTTGCAATTTTCAGCACCAAAACCGGCCAATGAAAGGAAGACACACCATGGCATGAACTAATCAAGTTTTGCCTCCTAGAATGGCTAAGACTTTGGCACATCATCACCTAATATTCAGCCAACTTGAAACCGTGCCACATAGCATGATAGCTTGGGTGAATAAGTCACCTTAGCTGTGCTTACTCAATGTTTAAGGCCAATGATGGCCGGCCAACACACAAGGGTGGTGTGCAAAATGAAGGTTATTGGAGGACCAATTAGCAAGGCAAGAACAAAAGTTTGTCTATAAATAATTAAGGGCAGAAGTTATAGGTTTCTTTTAGTCCATCTCTCAACCATCAAGTATATCTCCTACTCCTTTAAAGCCGAATAAAAAGTGAGAGTAAGCTGCAAACAGTTTCGGTTTGTGGTGTTGGTCTAGTGAGAAAGAAAAACCTCCAAAACCCTAAGCTAGAATTTGTTCTGTGAAGCTTGAGGTAAACTCTTTAACCTCTAGTTTTTATTCATGTTTTTGATAAGAAGATTATGAGTTTGATGTTATGTATAAGCATGAGTTTATAAAAATTAAATTCAAGTACTATGCTCTATGTGTAGTTGATAGTTTTCGGTTTCGATATGTTAGTTCGAAATAGAATGTTATGCAAGTTTAAGATTTTTGTTTTACAAAAATCATATGTGTAAGATCTGATTGTATGTTTATGAAATGTTTAGGTAACGCATGCATGTTTGAAATAGGCTCACGGGGAATCCGTTTGAGGTAGTGTGCACGTTAGATTACGTAAAACTCAACGAACCGAAAACTGCCAGTTTCGGGTCAAACTGGACAGTAATTTTAAAAGCGAATTTTGAGGCCCTTAGAGGCCGAATCATGAAAAATTTAAAACTACAAAGTTGTAGAGAAGGGAAAATCCTAGGGGCCAGCGCGGACAGTTTTTGAAAATAAGGCCTCTAAGACCTTCATTTTTATAAAAACCCGAGACCAAAATTTGAGTTAATAAAAATGGTCGACGAATTTTCAAAGGCAGAAACAAGCATGTTTAAGTCAGATTTGAGTTTTGAGTTAAAAACAGAAGTTGGAGGAAACGTCAAGGTCTACAACTTTCATGAAGAAAATATTTTCAAATTCGAAACAGATTTGTTAGAAAAGAATCAAATTTAAAGATTAATTTCAAATATAGTTTGTTTTTAGAATTTTAGAATTTCAAAAGATAATAGGATTTTAAAGTTTATACTATGTTTTTGACATCCTTATGCTAAGATAAGTTGATAACTAGGGTTGTATGATACTATGATAGGATGATTCTCATCCTATGATTTTTCTGTGAAAACAGGAAAACCACTCGGTTAGGAAAAGCGCTAAATTTGAGAGTTAGAAACTGGTAAGTACAACTCCGTCTACAGCATAGACTTTCTGTTGTATACTTACCCAAGTATGATGAATGATCGCTATTAGAGGGCGATGTAAATGTATGCTAGATTTGTTTGATGCGAAGTTATGATTATTATGATGAGATCAAGCTTATGATTATTATGGTGATATCAAGCTTATGATTATTATGATGATATCAAGTTTATGATTATTGAGATAAGGCATGATGTTAAGATATAAGTATGACTTAAGTTTAGTGACATCACGAAGCATGTTCACTAACAAGATCAATTATGAGATCATGAAAAGCAAGTATGATGGCAGGCGAGCTTGCCGTGTCGTACCGACCCGCGTCAGGTCGGGTTGAGCTATGGCAAGAGTAAGCCCATAGAGCGCGCCCGGTACGTACACTTATGTTATGGGGCCCATAAACAAGATAAGTTAAGACTGCATAAAATGGCATAATACGAGCATAATCGGTTCATGCATTTATTATGCAATGCTATGATATGTTATGTATGAAATGTTACGATATGATGAGTTAAGTATGAAATGCTATGATATGAGAACTATGTAAGATTATGATATGTTATGTCTGAGATGTTACAATACGATGAGATAAGTAGGAAATGTTATGATATGAGATACTATGTAAGGTTACGATGAATTATGTTTTGAGTTGTATTGTCACGGATAATTATGTTGTACTTGCTGAGCGAAAGCTCACGTCTTACGTCTATGCTGTAGGTAAGCAACCTATGGGCAGTTGTTGATACAAGATGGCGAGCGTGGCAGGGCGAACTGTGAAATGTGGGATTAATAGCCGCTACGCGTTTTGTTCTTTTTATGTATATAGTTTTGTATTTCAAACATCGTTATATTATTACGTATTCCGTTTAACCGCGCCGTATATATATATATGGCTAATCGCTCGTACGCGTTACGTATATAAAAAAAAAAAAAAAAAATTTCCGCTGTTTACGTTAAATAAGTAAGAATGTATGCATGTATGTATGGTAACGGCCTGTGCTAGGCGGGGCGTTACAGTCTAGCGTCTTTCTTGAGTGCGAAGGAAGCACATAGAACTTGTTCTTGTTCCGATAGCCTCATAAAGTCCAAGATAACTTGGATATCAATTAACCAATTATCCGCAGCTATCGGGTCCATTAGTCCTTCGAATTCAGGTGCCTTCATTCGCCTGAATCTTTCGTACAGTAAATCCTCCCGTATTGGCTGCATGTTTACTGGAACTTCTGCAGGTACTAACGGAACTCCAAAATTCCGTGGATTTTCTGGCTGTACCTCTGGTTGAACTTCTGGTTCCGGAGGTACTCTATTCTGTTGTAGAGGAACTTCCTCAGCTCGAGGTCTCTGGTTCACATGAGCTAATTGCTCCCGCAATCTATTCGTTTCTCGCTGCTGTTCCAGCAGCTGCCGTTGCAAATTCGTTCCAACAATTGCGAAATCTGGTTCTGGCTGATTTACAGGTACCGTACGACGAGTACGAACCATTTTCTAGTTGCTATCAAATCACAAGAAAAGATATTATCATACTAGGAATATCCTTTCTTTCATACATTTCTTATCATAACATAACATATTACGTTACATTAGAACGTTATTACTATATCATATCAGAACGTTTTCATCGTATTATAGCACATACAACTCGTAATATGCCTTTCATAATCATATTATATCATCTCATATTTGAACCGAATTTTTACATTCTTATAAAAAGTACTTCATATTTACAATCTTGTAAATACATTTTAACACGATCACTGTACATACATAATCATAACTTCTGATGGAAGTGTCTAACACTTTCTCATCATATAGCAGTACAAGCCTATCGTCAAAAGGCACAAAAAGATAAGCTAGTACATGTTAGTCGTAAACTACTCAAAATACATATACACGATTAGTCTATTCTTGGTGTTCGATCGTAACCACCGAGGATGTGTCGGAATCTGACTCCTCAGCTCCGTCATGAAACACAATCTCTTCGGGGTCCTCGCCATAATCAAACACATCATCATTCTCTAGCCAGCCCGCATGCTCAATTTCTGGCGCTGGCTCTATTTCTTCCTCGTCATCACTAGAAATGTCAATGATCAGGGATTAGGATCTAATGGCTGATCCTCCAGGACAACTAGGAAGTTATCAAACTCATTTACGGCCATATCGGCCTCGGCGTCTTGGGGTGGTGCTGGATCGGCCTCGATATGCGGCTCTTCCATCACAGCCTCATCGACTGGTGCTTGCGGACCACCCGCAACCTCAGCAACCTGCATGGCTTGCATGACAGCCTCAGCCTCTAAATATCATCAATCATGTTCCCCACCGTCATGCCAGGCATTGGTATAGGAACATACTGCCGGATCTGATGAGGCAGTCCATCTCGAAGCGTCTGCAATGCCACTGTCACCGGGTTAGCCAAGTCCTGGGGACATATGGCAATAACTCTTCCTGGAACCTCCAACAGTAGTGGCTCATAGGCTCCTGCGGGTAGGCGTGCCAAACCACTGAAAAACTCATATACCGGGCGTGGAGCATATCCCGGTACATCGCAGGATCGCGATAGGGCTCATCTGCCCCCTCATCTGGTATCGGTCCATAGCGTGCCACTAGTAACGCACGGAAATGCGCCCAAGTCCGACTTGGCATTTCTCTCTCTCCTATCGTCATCCACCAAAGTCGAACGTCTACTGCGAAACATCGACTGGCTAAAGAGACCTGTAATCGCTCCTCGATATGGCAAAGATGGAAAATCAATTCCATGTCGTATAGCCATGCTGCTAACGACACCGTCCGTCTAGTGCCATCATAAATCATAGGATGCGACTCGTAAAAAGACATCACTGCACGCCGATCCTCATTGACATGCGCGGGATCCATCTCGTCGCGTCTAGCATAACATAATTACGTAATAAGTATTTACTCATAAAATAAAATTACTTACAATGATGGTGGCGATGGCAGGCATACTGTGAAATTGGATAGCAGGAAACCGCTCTGATACCAACTCTGTAACGACCCGCCTTGCACAGGCCGTTCTGTAACGACCCGCCTTGCACAGGCCGTTACTCTACATACATACATACATTCTTACTTATTTAACGTAAACAATGGAAAATTTTTTTTTATACGTAACGCGTACGAGTGATTAACCATATATATATATATATACGGCACGGATAAGCGGAAAGCATAACAATATCAGTATGTTTGGAATACGAAATTTATACACACAAAAAGAAATACAAAACGCGTAGCGGCTATTAATCCCACATTTCACAGTTCGCCCTGCCACGCTCGTCATCTTGTATCAACAACTGCCCATAGGTTGCTTACCTACAGCATAGACGTAAGACGTGAGCTTTCGCTCAGCAAGTACAACATAATTATCCGTGACAATACAACTCAAAACATAATTCATCGTAACATTACATAGCATCTCATATCATAACATTTCCTACTTATCTCATCGTATCGTAACATCTCATACATAACATATCATAATCTTACATAGCATCTCATATCATAGCATTTCATACTTAACTCATTATATCGTAACATCTCATACATAACATATCATAGCGTTGCATAATATATGCATGAACCGATTATGCTCGTATTATGCCATCATATGCATTCTTAACTTATCTTGTTTATGGGCCCCATAACATAAGTGTACGTACCGGGCGCGCTCTATGGGCTTACTCTTGCCATAGCTCAACCCGACCTGACGCGGGTCGGTACGACACGGCAAGCTCGCCTGCCATCATACTTGCTTTTCATGATCTCATAATTGATCTTGTTAGTGAACATGCTTCGTGATGTCACTAAACTTAAGTCATACTTATATCTTAACATCATGCCTTATCTCATAATCATAAACTTGATATCATCATAATAATCATAAGCTTAATATCATAATAATCATAATATCGCATCAAACAATTCTAGCATACATTTATATCACATTCTAATAGCGATCATTCATCATACTTGGGTAAGTATACAACGGAAAGTCTATGCTGTAGACGGAGTTGTACTTACCAGATACTAAATCTCAAGTTTAGCGCTTTTCTTAACCGAGTAGTTTTCCTGTTTTCACAGAAAAATCATAGGATGAGAATCATCCTATCATAGTATCATACAACCCTAATTATCAACTTATCTCAGTATAAGGATATCAAAAACATAGCATAAACTTTAAAATCCTATTATCTTTTAAAACACTAAAATTCTTGAAAACAAATTATATTTGAAGTCAGTCTTTTATTTGATCCTTTTCTAACAAATTTGTTCCGAATTTGAAAATATTTCCTTCATGAAATTTGTAGACCTTGAAGGTTCCTACAACTTCTGTTTTAAACTTAAAATCCAAATCTGACTTAAACATGCTTGTTTCTGCCTTTGAAAATTCTTCGACCATTTTCATTACCCTAAAATTTGGTCTCGGGTTTTTGTAAAAACGAAGGTCTTAGACGCCCCTAGGATTTTCCCTTCTCTACAACTTTGTAGTTTTAACTTTTTCATGATTCGGCCTCTAAGGGCCTCGAAATTCGCTTTCCAAAATACTGTCCAATTTACCCCGAAACTGGCAGTTTTTTGTTCGGTTTGGTTTTTAGGTAACTAACGTGCACATTACCTCAAACGGTTACCCCGTGAGCCTATATCAAGCATGCAGGCGTTACCTAACCATTTCATACACATACAATCAGATCTTACTCATATAATTTTTGTAAAACAAAAATCTTAAACTTGCATAAAAATCCTATTTCGAAACTAGCATATCGAAACCGAAAACTATCAACTACACATAAAGTATAGTACTTGAATTTACTTTTCATAAACTCATGCTTATACATAACATCACACTCATAATCTTCTTATCAAAAACGTGAATGAAAACTAGAGGTTAAAGAGATTACCTCAAGCTTCACAAAACAATTCTAGCTTAAGGTTTTGGAGGTTTTCTTTCTCACTAAACCAATACCACAAACCGAAACTGTTTGCAGCTTCCTCTCAATTTTTGTTCGGCTCCTAAGAAAGAGAAGAATCAGATAATAAGCTGCCAATCTATGGTTTATTGTCTAAAGACTTACCCTTGATTGTAATAACTAGAATTTTTCTATGTTACAATTTCTTGTATAGAAATTTGAATTGTACCATGAAGGTAATTATGAAAAGCCCGGTTTAGGGTTTTATTCAGAATTATGAGTTCTTATGCTTTTATAAGACTCAAAAATGATTGCTTAGTTGAGCATACGACCTTTTGAGGAAAAAGGTATAAAACGCTATGATTTTTACAAAAGTCAAAGTTTGACCCGAG
>CM046362.1:23298823-23320510 GCA_025413025.1 Ficus hispida | reverse complement strand
TATTTGCCTATGTCCCCAATTGAATGATAATACCCTTTTTTGAAATTGATTTAACCTTCAAACATAAGTTATTAAATATGATATTAAAAATGTTAAAGGTATGGTCCTATCTACCGTGTAGTAATGTTTGAAAAAAAAATATATAATTGTTTTGCTAGGCGAAATCCTTGTCCCATCGTCATCGCTTTGTAATTTTTGTCAATTTTCCACTTGGCATGACTCCAGAGGTAACACGCTAGCCACTCCCGAAATATTTCATTCGTCCAGCGATTACCCAATAACTGACATCCTCCCTTCTATCAAGCATTCAGCATATTTAATGGTAAACACTCCACAATCACCCCTGTTGCACGAATGACAAAGATGAGTAAAAATCGCATGATCTATTTAATGCGTTATAGTTTTATCAAAATAGTCCGGTACGAGCACTTACCCATTGGATTGTTGAGGGATGTCTTTCATTATGTTGACTGGTATGGGGTCAATTCCGGAAGGTTGTCTAGGTCTGAAGGCAAACAAATCTAAGCGTCCAGCCAGTAATGGAATGAATATTGACAAACAGGCCATTCCTTCTCGGACCGCAGCATTGTGAGGGCCTTCATGCTGCAGAGAGTCGTACACGTCAATGGTCCAGCTTTTCAGATCTAGCTTCGCTAACACCCAATGTTTAAGCTCAGCCAAATGTACTGGTATTAGCACAGTCATAACGTCAAACCATGATGCCCCACTCTGGACATTTACGCCAAGCATGATCGAGAGCAAAGTTTCACAGGTACCCCAATCGAACTTGTCAGGTGCACTTTGGTAGAGAATATACAATGAACGAACCTTTGAACAAAAGTACGTGTCAACCGTGGTCACCTTCCGTTTTTCCAACTCGGGGAACTGCCTGATCTTCTTCCTCAAGTAGTAAAAGGTGACATCAACGTGCTACGTTAACATAACATTAACAAAGCTATTGTTAATGTTAGATGATCATCAAACAATGTACCTGCTGGTTGTTATAATGTATTTAACTTGATGTTGAAGATAAATTCAAGGAAAATACTTACTTCGTCCCATAGCCAAACAGGGGAGGTAGCTAATTCATAGTACCAGCTCTTTTTCTCTACCTCCAGGCAACCGAAGTCATGGGGATTGTCAAGTTTATCGTGCTTGGCAGTGTATCGTGGAGGTCGTTTACTAAACCATGTCAAATATACAATTCACACTAGTTTAGTACACGTCCAAATATGTTACACACAACCGACAATGTTATGTTATTAAACATTACCCTGGCAGAGTCTTCTTCAACAATCCTTTACTGAACCAGTCCCTGAACTCCGCAACGTCTGTTCAGGAGGTTCATTTGCGAGACCATGTGGGAGTGCAGACTGTGAGGCAGTCGGTTGTTTGGAAGGGGATCCAATCTCAGACGTACGACCCGATGGCCGTTGTCCTAGCCTTGATAGTCTCGCCCTCTTCCTCTTAGGGATCTACAAAGCACATATGTTAAACGAGTTAATCAACTGGATAATTCCATATAATTGTAAGTTGTCAGTCACAGTTATGCGTCGCAACCACGGCCAGTAAGGCTTTCTTGTTGGAGGGCTCGTCAGTAGTGACAGGACTATGTGGTGCGATGATTAAATCAACCTCCTCCTCCTCGGCCGCCACATGTTCCACGTCAGGCATGGGCTCCTTACGTGTTCCAATGAGTGGCTCATCGTTTAACCTCGCATCGGGCCCCTGTACATTGTACAGTGTCAATATTTGCCCTTCGGTGGGTTTTCAGAAAATGACATAAGAAATATGTTTGTGTTATATAACATAGACACACACTGATTTATATACGTATGTATAATACAACCTTTGCAAACAAATCCTGGGCATTTTCTTGCGAAGCGATCACCTTTTCGGAGGTGAGAAATTCCATGGCTACCTGAAGGCCTACATCGATGTCAGGGGAAGGCGTCTTATAGGCAGCTGAATCAGGCCTCTTAACATGAACGTCGTCGCTGCTGTTGACATTCGGCGATGATGTTCATGTCCATTTACTTTGGCCGTCAACTTTTTCAGAACAGATCTTAAAAGTTTATTGGAATGGGATTGTGCCTTTTTTAATTCGTCTAATTTTTTATTGATTGCGTCCACTTCACCTCTGATCTCATTCCTGAACTCCATCCACTCGAATTTGGTTTCAGGGCTACGCCTGGGGACCGAAGTCTTCGGAGGTGGTAATTGAGGCAGTGACTTCGGTTGGTTCAAAAATAGACTCGCCACATTCTCGTTCTTTAGCTCCTCTTTGGTGGGAAACAAGATAAAACAATTCTGCTACACAAATTTTGTAAATTAGTCATTCATAGACAATGCCTTTGGTTGCTACGAACATACTCGGTCATAACGGTAGTGACCAGACGGTCAATTCTGTTATGACCAAAATGTGAGGGATGCTTTTTAAAGTTCATCTTCACAAAACCATCATTTGAAGTACCTGGAATTCGCCAACCTCCGCAAATGCCCGTTAACGTCATCAAACCTTACAATGTCCACCGTGGTCCATGATGCCATTCGCGGAACGGCTGGCAAGTAATTGGTTGTGAACTTTGCTGCTATGGATGGTAGTGTCTCATATGCCCAGACGATTAAGGCATGTGGGAAACCAGGAACGCTGTAATGAATAGTGTTGATCTTTTTCCGTTGACTTATCTTCGATGTCAACCTGTTTTCCACTTTAGAACAGATTGCAGACCGGGTTGCCTCCCATGATAGAACACCCCAAGGAAAATCGTTGAAGGCATCCAAGTTTTCGGCCAAGCCAAAAATTTGGGGTCGATCTTCACGGGGATAGCATTTGATAAAGGGATTGAAAATATAATGTACAGAAGACTAAGCTTTACCGCATCCTCGTCGGTCTCAAAATTAGCATTTGACAGTTGCAACTCCAAATTTTCTCTCGAAACACCCTTAACCGTCGAAAAATATCTTGCCATTAATCTGCTTTCGACTACGGGAAGATGCGTAGACCCTACACATTTGAGCCCGGTTATTAGGCAGAAGTCGTTGATGGAGAATCTGCCCAAATCTTCACCAATCTCGAACCACAAAGAGTCACCCAGGGCTGTGTGATTTGTCAGTCGCATCACAATGTTGTGGAATAACTGTCCAGCCCACCCTGGAGACTCTAAATGCATGAACGGTTGGATGCATGGCTGGGCCTTGACAGACTCTAACTGTCCTCGTGTCAACCACTTGCCCAGTTTGTTCCATGTCTCATTGATATTTATGAATGTATTGATCTTCGCCCTCGTTATCTCACTGTCTGGGACGAGGCGGACGTATCGACACTGTGTTAATGGAAACATAAAATGGTTACTAAAAGAAAACGTACCAGGTGTAGCGATAACATATATAAAAAAGTTAACTTTTTATTCACACAACCCAAAAACAAACTTTTCACCTCTTCGGCCGTCGATGTCTTGTTTTTTTTTTTACTCGATTCCTTCACATCCATTCTCCCCCGATTTCTCTCTAAATCTGTGATAGTCACCATTTTCGGCAAATGGAATCGTCTTGTATAAGGATTTCTGCTGTGCTCTAACGACGGTTATGGTGTGGAATAGGGTCGTGGACCGAACGGATTAAAGCTTTCTCTCTCTAGGACCGGTGTTTCCCCCTCTAAACACTATAAAAGGTGGTTTCAAAATGTTTTTTCAACCGCCTCAGATGGAGAGTCACTCTTAGGCGGGTGGGACATGAGGGCAATTCCGGTATTTAGCCATGTTATGACCGTATAAATGACTGTTGGCATTCACAGAAAACTAGTCAAAAGCGTTATGACCGGAGTCGTACAATAAGCTGGTCACAACGAAGTTGACCGAGCGGTCACTACCGTAGTGACCGCCTTAGACGCACGACTCCCAACAGGCATTGATTAGACATTCCTGACCGCATTTAATGCGAGATACTCGATTTTTGTGTAAAGTGGGCGAGTAGAAAGAAAATATTTTTTTAAAATTTTTTTTAATGATATATAATGGTGGTCACAACGGTATTGACCACTCGGTCAACTTCGTTGTGACCGATCTAGAGGACGATTCCTTCACTCACAGGATCGGTCACAACGAAGTTGACCGAGCGGTCAATACCGTTGTGACCACCGTACGGGTGCATTATATATCATTAAAAAAAAAATTTTAAAATATTTTCTTTCTACTCGCCCACTTTACACAAAAATCGAGTATCTAGCATTAAATGCGGTCAGGAATGTCTAATCAATGCCTGTTGGGAGTCGTGCGTCTAAGGCGGTCACTACGGTAGGGACCGCGCGGTCAACTTCGTTGTGACCGATCTAGAGGACGATTCCTTCACTCACAGGGTCGGTCACAACGAAGTTGACCGAGCGGTCACTACCGTTGTGACCACCGTACTGGCATCCAATTGGTCATAGGGAGTTTATCTGCTAAGATTACATGTTTGTCCGAATTACAAACAATTTATAACTACTGTGAATGTAAGATTCAGTATGAAAATAAGAAAAAAACTAAGTTAACGAAAAATTGTCGTTATTTATTTGCGTTGGTAAATTGTGGGAAAATTTGTTTTCGACCACATAATTAAGAACTGGGAGTGATGAACGATGGATTCGACCTTGCTGGACGGGTTCTTAAGGGTACTGTATTCGTACAGGTTTGTCGGTTGTGTCCATAACCATTACATCTACCACACCGGACTGACTCATGTTCTTCTCCTTGGGACAAAATCCTTCGAACCCGTGGCCTTCCGGGCCTACGCTTTGTTTTGGGAGGATTGACAATTTGCGACCTGACATCTTCAGGAACATCCTAGCCATCGGCGCTGCCAATTGGATGGACAACAGACGAATAACAACCATAAAGATAATCTTTCGTGTAGTAACTCGAGCAATAATTGTAAGGATCTATATGTCGGTGGTTACAAACGGCCATGGCATGAGGGTAAGGAATTTGATCGACCTAAAATCGTCGGCACGTACATGTCCTTTCGCTCATGTCGACGATCCATATTTGGCTAGCATTGTTGGTAACCGCATACTCAAACTGATCGGCTGGCCGCGGCTGTAACAAAGTGAATTTTAACACATTGAGCAACTATGATATCGGGGAAAATTGGCATATATGTGTACTCGAGTTGTGGTGGTAAGCACGTACCGTTACTGTTAGGCCTAGTGAGAAGTTGGTGCGAAGCAATTTCTCAGCCTTTGGAGCAAGCTTCGCTGTCAATTTTAGGGCCTCCTCACGCCTGTGGACAAACCATCTTTGTTGTAGTTCTCTCAACCATTCCACTAAGAATCCAACTGGCATTAACCTGGCTTTCCGATCGACATTGTTCAATGACTCCGCAATGTTGGTTGTCATGATTGCATACCTCCGGCCGTTGAAATATGCTCGCGACCATTTTGTAGGATCGGCCTGCATGAGTTATCGGTACATGTTGGGATTACGATTACGGATGGATTCCATATGACGATGGTGCTCACATAAAAGATACGACCTCGATGCACCATCAAAATAGGTCTTCAAAGGGCCTTTGAAATCCTTGTACTTGGTCTTAAGTTTTGCAGCCAAGTGTTGAACGCATATCCCGAAGGCAGCCTCCGGATAAATGAGGTTGGCTACATATTCGATACCCTTATGCCTATCAGCAACAATAGCAAGAGAATCTCGGGTGCCGATTGAAGCCCTTAGCTTCTCGAAGAACCATGTCCATGTTTCGTTGCTTTCAGAATGAACGATCCCAAATGCTAGTGGAAATATGCAGCCATTTGCGTCGTGACCGCATGCTGCAAGAAGCATTCCCCCAAACTTGGCCTTTAATGCGGATCCATCAACCACAATTACTGATCGACAATAAGGCCAACCGTGCTTCGAAGCAGCTACGCACATGTAGAAGCATTGTAAACAATTTGATGAGTCTGTCTCGATGTCAATGTCGAATCCAGGATTTTTCCTCTTCACCATGTCAGCCCACGCGGGTAGAACTGTAACATAAACAAGTAATAAAATTTATTATAGCACTTGTCGTGAATATAAAACTTATAATGTCGGTAATTAACATATTATAAGATAAAGAAAAGGGAAGTACATTACCATTGTATGACTCTGCATCATTGCCCCTCAAGCTGGTTAGTGCTGCTTCCTTCCCTCGCCATGCCCGGAGATAATTGAAAGACACTCCAAAGTCGGCCTGCATGTCTCGCATGATTTCTCGAGGTCTATACGAGGTATTTGTGGGATCCAAGTATTTTGCCTTGACACACTCCCCAATCATCCAACTCTTGGCTTGACGATGATGCCCTTGAACAATTTCGATTGAACAAGTATGGACGTCGTCGTACCGCTTCACGACAAACATTTCACTTCCTCGCATCCTAGTCGCACGCAATTGCCATGGACAGTTTTCGATATCTATACATATCACGTGTAACAGAGTAGAGTTCGACCTCTTCACCCTGAATTGATAGTGTTCACTCATGGCATCGTGATGAAGATGGAATTGCAACAACTTTTTGTTCTGAAAAATGCAGTTTATTCGCAATGTGACAGGTGTATAATCAGCAACAACTACTGAATCGGATAACCTATCGGATAACCTGTCAGTGATTGGTACATTATCGGATTGAGATGTCACCTTCTTGGCAGTAGAATGTGCTCCAATGCTTACTTCGACACTATTCTCGTTTGATTGACGAGCATCACACCCAAAATTCAGTTCGTCTACATGAGGAGGGATATGAGGAGTAGGAGAACGGATGACCAGATTCCTCGCATCTAACCGTTGCATGGCTTCATCACTCTGTACACCCTCTATGCCCTCTCTGGAAAGTTGGACGTCTATGTGGTTGCTTGCACCCAGCTCCGGTGGCATTACCTCAGCCGCAACATCATCCAATACGTCGATGGTAATAGGAAATTTACTAAGCACATGAACATCCTTCTTCTTCAATTGTATATAGAATTTAACGTCATCATCACACTGTATCCGGACAAGAGGATTACCAGGTTCAATATCGTATCTCATGACTATAGTATTGGTTGGGACCCTCAGACCAATTGCACGTCTGACCAACTCAATAAGTGCAACGTATGTTGCAGTCTCGGGCACCAATATTCCCTTCATTTCTCCACCAACATAACTCAATGTGCCGTCCCATTGACCATTGTACTTGATGAAAACACAGACGTCCTCCATTTACTGTGAATCTGCAAAGAGTTATCGAATATATAAAAATAGGGGAACAATTATGAAGCACAATGGGATGGCTTAAATGTTATATCTGGTCACAATGATAATGACCGGGTGGTCAATATGAAAATGAATCACAATGATGTTGACAGGATGGTCAATATGGAAATGACCAACTTATTTCATATTGGTCACCATGCTGATGCCCGGATGGTCAACATCAGACTGACCGGGTTATTTCAAACTGGTAACAATGATGATGACCAGATGGTCAATATGAAAATGACCGGGTGCACGATGGTCACAATGATGATGACCATATGGTCAATATGAAAATGACCGGTTAATAACCGGTTAATTTCAAAACTGGCAACGATGGTCACAATGATGATGACCAGATGGTCAATATGAAAATGATTGGTTAATAACCGGTTCATTTCAAAACTGGTCACGATGGTCACAATGATGAGGTCATCATCACAGTGACCGGTTTGTTGTGAAAATTTTTTAAATGACCTTTTTTGTTTCAGAGGGCCATCTTAACATACCCCCATTTAAAGCATGTATTAACAAATAAAACCAACTAAAAACCACCATTACCTCAGATTGGTTGTTTAAAAATGAGAAGAAATCCACTGAAATGGAGTTGAAGCAGATCTGGGAACTTGTTGGGCGCAGTTTTAACATACCGAAAAAAAAGATTGGGGGATATTATGCAGACTTAGAGTTAGTTTGCATCAATGGGTAATGGTGCATTGAGGATTCGTGAGGAGTGGGTGCGAGAAAATCAAGAAAACGAGGGAAGAAAAATAAAAATTTTTTCTGTTCAGTTGGTTAAATAGCGTCGCTGTGGATGTGGAGGGAAGGGAGTGAGGGTGGCGGGATAGCAGGAAATTTTTTCAGCTTTAGGGTTGGCTGAGGGCATATATGCCTTTATACATCAACCAAAACAGTGTGTGGTGACGTGGCGGTTCTAAAATTGAAGTGGATAAAAAGTGGTGCTGTTTTTAATATTATTTATTTCAGAAGTGCTAAAAGTGAAATTAACCCAATACATTAAGAACAATAATAACAATAATAGTATTTTCGAAGAGTCGTTGATACGTAGACTTCATCAATCGTAAGTCTTCTAATGGGAATAATGAGTTGAATAATGTAGGTCTACCACTTCAGTATATATATATATATATATATATATATATATATATATATATATATATAAATCTTCCTTGTTCTTGAATATTTTGGTCAAACCAGCAATCTCATTGGTTGGTAAAAGTTAGTTGCATTTATTTTAATTCCATAAAAAAATAAAAAAGGATTCTCTCTTTTGTAAGGGAGATTTGTAAGGTAACCCGACTCTATTTGTGTTAGTCAACAATAATTATATATAAATCATTTCGATTTTATTTTATTTTTATTTTTTTACTAAAATAACATTTTCTTTTTACTGGGAATTAACTTTATTTATTAAAGAATAATTGGTCTAAATAATTATTGAACTCTTTGAAAAATGATGGTTTGGTCTTTTTTTTTTTTGTCGAGATAACCATAAATTCCTTTTTGCTTTTTGCAATTTCCATCTGGTTCCATTAAAAGACTCACAGAATGGCCATGTGAGAAGTACGTTTTGTGCTTTTTTAAGGAAAATACCCTCATTCATATAATAACATTAAAAAAAAAAGAGGAGAGACCTCTCTCTCCCCTTTCCTACCTCACCTCCTTAACATATTCGACACCGACACTAGAGTTAGAGCCCATCTCCCTCCCTCCTTCCCCCCTCCCCTACCGGCGTTGTGATCTGGGTTCACTCTCCCCACCTCCGCAAGATCTAACTGCACACCCCTCCCCCGAGCTCGCCAGTCTTGGTCCTCCTGCCCCCGTGGTGTCGTCGATCTTGAAGAGAGAGAGATAAGAGAATTTTGTTTTTTTGTTTTATTATTTTTTAATATTTATTAAATAAATTATTATTAAATTAATAAAATATATTTACTAATTAGATCACATGCATTACACATGATACATTTTGTTAGAAATTTAACGGATTAGGATGGAACGGACCATAATGACAAACATATTAAAAGTTTAGGCTCTTCTCGCCCAAATAATAATAATAATAATAAAACATGAACTAAACCATCACCTTTTAAAAGTTTAAGGACTATTTGAGCCAATTACTCTTTATTGGATAGAAAACATAACGGATTGCAACCATTTGATCTAGAGGCATTGAGTTTGGAACGTTGATAGGGCTTTTGCGAGAGGTTATGAATTCGATCTCGAAAATATATTGAGTAATTATGGAATGAAATGGTATATATATGTTAAGAAAAAGTTAAGGTTAATACTTATTAGTCTGTTTTAAGTCAAAAAAAAAAAAAAAAAAAAACCTCAAAGATCCTAAATTTAACATCAAATATTTTTATTTTCGAGTGGTAATACAATCAAAATTTATTAGGTCCCCTTTTAGAGGAATGATTTACCTCGATTTGACCTATCCATATGATTGGATCGTTTAAAAACACATTTGGAATAAAAAATTTTGGATAGACCATCTAAATGCTATGCTGAAAATAGTTGTTCAGGTAAACTAAAGAAAAGTACCCCTTCTAAATTGGGGTTATTTCTTGCTGCAAATATGACTGGGATAATTCTTTTTTTACTTTTCTGTTTAGAGGGAAAGGGAAAAGAAAAACAAAATGAGCCCATGAAAATACGCCATCAAAAACTTCTAGAACATTAAGATCCATGAGATTTATTAGAATTTTTCAAACACACATCTAAACACATATTTAAATGTTTCTATTCAAATTGTGAATATATCCAAATACTATTCGGATGGGAGTTCAAATCTTTTTATTCTAATGTTTTGTTAAACAAACTTTTAATAACAGAATAAAATAATGAATTGTTGAGTCATTAATTTTTTGTTAGTTTCATTGTAGGTATCATGTCATGGCCGTTTGTATTTATTACAAAAGCCTAAAACTTGAACAATCACACGGGAAATCTATGACTTAACAACTTTGTGGAAGACTAGGAGAGAAATCACACGGAAATCTATGACTTAACAACTTTGTGGAAGACTAGGGAGAGAGGAGGATGTTTAAATGATTCATGTTATGTGACATCAATTCTTATATTTGTCTTACCTATACAAATATATAGTCACTTTGGGGACATATCTAGAAAAGTACAATATATGAAATATATCACCCTCAGTAGTTGGCAAAAAGTAAATACCCTAATTGACTTAATCAGCCATAATAAATTTTTTTAAGAGAAGCCATATTATTAGAAATATGCTAGAACATAGAAAATAAAATTTCAAGAGGATGTCTAGATCGAATTGTACATGTGTGTATGTATATATATGTATATTATTTTTAAAAGATGAGAGAGTAACTAACATCAAGAAAAATTAGTACATTCCAATTAGGTTAACAACTACTAACAATCTATCTCATACTAATTTCTCAAGTCAATTTTATTAATAGAAAAACAAAAAACAACCATAATGTAAGCATTCAAATGATAAAGATAATAACACCTAATAGCAAAGAGCTACTCAAATGAATATATAGCTGGTAGCAACCCCACAGGGAAAAGCCTAGACCTTCACCTCAGAGAATACCATCGGTTTAAAACATCTTTTGATAAAACGCAAAGGAAAAAACTCTAGAGCGGAAAAAGAGTGCATAAAACCTTTGCACTTGTAAATCATCTCAGAACAGATTGTCAAGAAAAGATTAATAATCATTTAACGAACCAAACATCCTTGTACTTGTATTGGTTGACAGAACATGAGAACAAAGAGCGTCATTGAATCCATCTCTTTCAGCAACCAGTTTCCAAATAAATCAATCTCCTTCAATTGTTCAAAATCTGAAACCAAACATATCAAAGTTCAAATATCAAAAACAATTGTTGAAGTAAAATAGAAAGGAAAAGAAAGAGAAATAAATAAATGATAACTTTAGCACTCTGCCTTCTCATTAAATTCAATACCGAATTACAACATTACATATCAGATTTCTCAAATATTAATCGAATTTGTTCTCAGAATATATATGAAAAACAATGCATTTATAAACAGAATCAAATTTGGTAATATGACTATTCCAATTCCACAAACAATATTAAGATAATATTTAGAATATTGGTAAGGTATGTTCTTACCATGATGTTTATATTTTGGAAAAGGACAAGTACACGTGTAAAATGGTGGCTCTGTTCTAGCTTACTCTGAAGAAGAAGAAGATGATGCATTTTCTTTACTAATTTGAATCTTCTGATAATGACCAACCGTATCTTCTTCGGAAATCTGGTCATCCTGAAATTATAAATGAGAGATATAGATACAAGTAGCTTGAATTTCTCTGTTTGCTTTTTATAAGTTTTTCAATATTTATTATTTTCTAGGTAAGCTATATAAATAAATGTTGCATAAATTTACACTATTTAAATAAATTTCGGAAGGGATTTGAGCAAACTGAGTGGTATTGGCATCCCATTATAATTCTGATTTACCAAAGTTCCACTAAACAATTGTCATAAATATTCTTATATTAGACTTCAAATATATATATATATATTATATTAATATCAAAGTTTTATGAAGGCGGGATAATGCATACCACAGTTTCTGAGAATATCCATTGTAATGCTATATATGAGTCGTCCCAAAGCTTTCTTATGCTCCCATTGAGATTACCCTCCCATAGCTCTTCGATTGGCTCGGCTTCTTCCAGAGTTTTAAAAATATGACCCAAATAATAGAATCGAAGCCGGGGGCCTGCAATAATTAATTTGTTCAAGTTCGGGGTGTTTGTGGTTCCATGAGAGAAGCTCCTCATCTCAGGGCATTCCTCAAAATATTTTATCCAAATTTGGAAATTGTAACTTATTATTTCCACTATCAAAACATTTGAGATTGGGTAAACAGTGAAGAGCTAAGATTTTCAATTGGCTGAAAACAATCTCGTTTTCTGCAGCTGATTCATCCTCCATCTGATCATTGACTTGAATTACTTGTGTCATCTGATCGCATTTACTAATGAAAACTCTTGTGAGTTCGGCCAGACTTGTAGCTGTTGAGGAATTAAATAAACTTATCAACCCATGACATTTCCATACTACAAGATCTGTTAAGTGTGTAGCCACAATCTGCGAAAAGATTATCAAATTTATTAGTATAAAAAAAAAACATTGTAAAGAGGATTTTTAATCTTGTATTCCCAAAGCATTTTGGTCATCACAGTGTCAATATAAATGTAGCATTATATATTTATAGATTTGTATCTTTTCTACAATACATTCCAAATACAAATCCCTGCACCAAAACTTTCACGAAACTCTTGTAGCAAAAAGTTTCTACACTTGTGTTTTCTCTCTATACTATGCGACTTTGGACCAAATCTAATGAAGGGCATACCACAAGAAGCAAAATAAAATTGAATTCAAATGTCAATGAATGTAAAATAGTAAAGAAAGGATACCTTTTCATTGAAGAGAGAATGTTGGGCCTCCTCCCAACAGCTGCACTGTATTGATTCATGAGAATTAGGAATAAATGTCCTCAATTCGTAACAATCCCTTATTATGAGCCTTGATAAGGAAGGGAATTCAATGCAATCTCCTTCACAAAACCTTTGAGTTTTGGAAGATATGAAGCTCAAGAGATTCAAGTTTAGGGAATGAGATGATGTTCATCAACCTCCCATCTTCTCCTACTGCTTTTGTGACTATCTGTTCCATGGCCTTACATTTGATACATCTAGCTCTTAAGCTGAATAAGCTTTCAACCATTGAAAAGAGAACATATACTGTACGTTGTTGCATTTAGAGATTGCAGTTTTTGTAAATTTCTGAAACTCATCCAGCAATACCTGTAAAAATGAAATAGAGGCAAATTATTGCATCAAGTTAGATAATTTTTCTTACATTTGACTGCTACTTTTGTTAATTTTAATTATCATCATGTACTTAAAAAATAATAGTAAATAAAAGACTGGGTATGATACTGCTTCATAATTAAAATACTTCAAATTCTGAACAAAAAGGTATAAATATAAATTATTGCCAATGTTTTTTTTATTATTATTTATTTAAATTAATTGTTATAATGTGCGTGCTGCATATATAATTCGGTATGTAGGCTTTTCTTGGACTTTCTTTTGCTACATACGATGAATTCCATATCATTATTTGCTTCTATGTTTTATGTTTTATTTCTTGTATGTTACTGCTTTTTCTTTACCAAAGTATATTTCTAATTATACAAAATTAGTGCTTTAAATTTTGAACTTACCGATATCTTTTATAAATTTGTACTACAAGAGAGAAATTTGAACTCACCGACATCTTTTATAACATAACAGAGAGAAATTTGTACTAACTATCTCTTGTGAATATTTGGAGGAAAGTTGAAGGCTTTCAAACGCAACTAAACAAGTTGTAAAGATTCACTTAGCAAAAATAAAAAAAATAATGTAAAGATGATCTCAATTTTACGAATGACTTGATTGATACACAACATTATAATTTTTTCTCTAAACAAATCATTTATTCGTACCCATTCAAAGACAAACAAAACAATAGAAAGATTGTCCAAACTTTCTGAACGAATATTTTTATTTTTATTTTCATTTTCTAAAAATACATTCTTTGAGAGACCTTTAGTTCGGTAGCAAAAACCAATTAATTTGTATTTCTGGATGGATTAAATGCATATTCAAGTTTGAATTATGAGTTTTCATTTATATATGTTGATAACATTAGGTTAATATGATAGTAGCATATTATTCAAGTTTTTATTATGATTTTTTTTTTCATTTCAAATATACTGGGTCAACATGGTAGTACTTAATCTCAAAGTTTTCTAAGGAAAAATAAATTATTCTTTTAATTGACTGTCTTATCTATAAAAAAATTAAATTAAAAAAATCAGTAATATTTGAAGGTTATATATTGGATACACAATTAATTTAATAAAGAATCAATAATGATATTCAATAAAATATGCATACATAAGTAGTAACTAGAGTGTTAGTAATTTGGGCGGGCATGTGTTTGGGTTCTTATTCGGAAATAGAGAAATAATGACAATAATATAAAGAAGAAATCAGAATAGGAATAAATTAATGAAATTTAATAATAAGAGAAAGATGTTAAAAGAGCAACAGGGGCTACCTTATCGTTGAAGAGAGTCGGTCGTTCATTTGATCTTGTCAGTGGTGACGTCGGCATAAAGCTTTCCAGGTTTTCCAGTTTAATAAGCTCGAGACACTCCAAGTCCTGAAAACTGCTTGCATCTAATTCATTAACAATATGGCTAACACCTGGGATAGACTCCAATCTCAACTCATCAGACTTTTTCATCAACCTTTGAAAGCCATCCTTATATAATCGACTTCTATCCTTGGATTGTTGACCCGCAACACTCTTGTTGATTCTTTGAAGGAATATCCAAATACGGTCCAATTTGAATGAGGTACCTTCCAAATTCAGATGATAAACATGTCTTCTTGCGCAAAACTATCATCTGGTATCTGTATATGCAGAACTCTAAGATTTGGCAGATTTTTATTACACTCACAAGATTGGCATTAATTTCACCGACATCTTCATATACAACTCTTCTAGCTGAACCAATCTTGAGATGAAATTTGGTTCAATGAGATCACAGTGTCCTATGCTTAGCTTCTTAAGCTGTTGAAGGCTTTCAACCGTAGCTAAAGGCCAGACAGATATCAAACTTTTATACCCTTGAATAGTCAACTCTTGTAGATTGTTAAACACAACCTGTAAAGATAACTTTAATTTTATAAATGACTGGATTGAAACGCAATACTATTAATGATTCTATAAACAAATCATTTCAATTTTAAACTCTAATAAATTACAAAAAAAAAAAAAAAAACAAAAAATAAAATCTAGAAAAATTGTTCAAACTTTGTGAATGAAATATTTTATTCTTATTTTAATTTAGAAAAAAAAATTTAGAGAAACCTTTTGACAGTAAAAACCAAATTTATTTGTATTTCTCTAAATATGAAACACAGATTCAAGTTTTAATTATAATTTTTCGTATTTTATGTTGTTAGTGCTGAATCAACTTGATAGTAGCATAAATAGTGCTAATCTCCACGTTTAAAAAAAAAATCTTTAATTGATATATACTTTTCTTCTTTTTTTTTCATAAAAAAAATCAGCATCAGAAGTTTATATATGGGATACGTAATTAATTTCAATAAAGAACATTAATGATATTCAATATAATATGCATACATATAAAAGTATAGTAAGTAATGCTAATACGTATAGTACTTGATTATGTTTTATTTCTTTTTCTACAGGATCAGTTGATTATATATTTATTTATGAAATTTATCACATTCAATCGAACCTATCAGTAATAGATTGTAAAAAACAATTAGAGAATGAAAGCCAAAGGGAAATTAGTAAGGGAAAACGAAAGTAAGAAAAATAAGAAATTACCTTTTGGCTGAACAGAATTTCTGGAGCCATTCTTATCTCTTCTACTTCTTCCACAGTAGTACTTGTTGAAGTTATGGACTTGGCCACGAATGTTCTCAATTTAGGATAATCAATAATGTCTATTCTTAGAAGTGATGGAAATTCAACAGTATAATGATCATCTGCTTGACACAACCCAAACCTTTTGAGTTTTGGAAGATTTTCAAGTTCAAGATATTCAAGTTTGGGAAACGTGATCTTCTTCGACTTTGTCTCCTCATGATCCCCTGCTTCTTTTGTGATTACTATTACCTCTTCTATGAGATCACAATATCCTATGCTTAGCTTCTTAAGTTTTTGAAGGCTTTCAAACGTAGCTAAAGCCATACAGACAGAAAACTTTTGCACCATAGAATAGTCAACTCTTGTAGATTGTTAAACACAACCTGTAAAGATTACTTTAATTTTGTAAATGACTTGATTGAAATACAATACTATCAATGGTTCTCTAAACAATCATTTCAATATAAAACTCTTATAAATTAAAAAAAAAACAAAAAACAAAAAACAAAATGTATAAAAATTGTACAAAATTTTGTGAATAAAATATTTTATTCTTATTTTTATTTAAGGAAAGAAAATTTAGAGAAACCTTTTGGTGGTAAAAATCAAATTTATTTGTATTTCTCAAATATTAAATGTAGATTCAAGTTTTAATTATGATTTTTCGTATTTTATGTTTTTAGTGTTGAATCAACTTGATAGTAGCATAAATAGTGCTAATCTCCACGTTAAAAAAAAAATTCTTTAATTGATATATACTTTTCTACTTAATTTTTTTTTCAAAACAAAAATCAGCATCAGAAGTTTATATATGGGATACGTAATTAATTTCAATAAAGAACATTAATGATTTTCAATATAATATGCATACATATAAAAGTATAGTAAGTAATGCTAATACATATAATACTTGATTACGTTTTATTTATTTTTCTACAGGATCAGTTGATTATATTTTTATTTATTTATTTATTTATGTTTTTATTTATGTGTAATCTTATAAGAAAAATAAGAAATTACCTTTTGGCTGAACAGAATTTCTTGAGCCATTCTTCTCTCTCCTACTTCTTCCATGGTAGTACTTGTTGAAGTATGGACTTGGCGATGAATGTCCTCAATTCAAGACAAATAAAATGTATATGCTTAATAGTGATGGAAATTCAACAGTATAATGATCATCTGCTTGACACAATCCAAATCTTTTGAGTTTTGGAAGATTTTCAAGTACAAGAGATTTAAGTTTGGGGAATGTGATCTTCTTCGACTTTGTCTCCTCATGATCCCCTGCTGCTTTTGTGATTACTATTACCTCTTCTATGAGATCACAGTCTTTTATCCTTAGCTCCTTAAGTTTTTGAAGGCTTTCAAACGTAGCTAAAGCCCATACAGACAGAAAACTTTTGCACCTTTCAATAGTCAACTCTTGTAGATTGTTAAACACAACCTGCCATGATGACTTTAATTTTGTAAATGACTTGATTGAAACACAATACTATCAATGATTCTCTAAACAAATCATTTCAATATAAAACTCTAATAAATTAAAACAAAAAACAAAATGTATAAAAATTGTTCAAAATTTTGTGAATGAAATATTTTATTCTTATTTTTATTTAAGGAAAGAAAATTTAGAGAACCTTTTGGTGGTAAAAGCCAAATTTATTTGTATTTCTCTAAATATTAAACGTAGATTCAAGTTTTAATTATGATTTTTCGTATTTTATGTTGTTAGTGCTGAATCAACTTGATAGTAGCATAAATAGTGCTAATCTCCACGTTTAAAAAAAATTCTTTAATTGATATATACTTTTCTACTTTTTTTTTTCATAAAAAAATCAGCATCAGAAGTTTATATATGGGATACGTAATTAATTTCAATAAAGAACATTAATGATTTTCAATATAATATGCAGACATATAAAAGTATAGTAAGTAATGCTAATACATATGGTACTTGATTACGTTTTATTTCTTTTTCTACAGGATCAGTTGATTACGTATTTATTTATTTATTTATTTATGAAATTTATCACATTCAATCGAACCTATCAGTAATAGATTGTAAAGAACAATTAGAGAATTGAAAGCCAAATGGAAATTAGTAAGGGAAAACGAAAGTAAGAAAAATAAGAAATTACCTTTTGGCTGAACAGAATTTTTTGAGCCATTCTTCTCTCTTCTACTTCCACGGTAGTACTTGTTGAAGTTATGGACTCGGCCATGAATGTCCTCAATTCGGGACAATCAGTAATGTCTATTCTTAATAGTGATGGAAATTTAATAGTATAATGATCATCTGCTTGACACAACCCAAACCTTTTGAGTTTTGGAAGATTTTTAAGTTCAAGAGATTCAAGTTTGGGGAATGTGATCTTCTTCGACTTTGTCTCCTCATGATCTCCTGTTGCTTTTGTGATTACTATTACCTCTTCTATGAGATCACAGTCTTTTATCCTTAGCTCCTTAAGGTTTTGAAGGCTTTCAAACGTAGCTAAAGCCCATACAGACAGAAAACTTTTGCACCTTTCAATAGTCAACTCTTGTAGATTATTAAACACAACCTGCAAAGATGACTTTAATTTTATAAATGACTTGATTGAAATACAATACTATCAATGGTTCTCTAAACAAATCATTTCAAATAAAACTCTTATAAATTAAAAACAAAAAAACAAAAAAAACAAAATACAAAATGTATAAAAATTGTTCAAAATTTTGTGAATGAAATATTTTATTCTTATTTTTATTTAAGGAAAGGAAATTTAGTGAAATCTTTTGGTGGTAAAAACTAGAACTATGCTAAGCTTCTTAAGTTGTTGAAGACTTTCAAAAGTAGCTAAAGCCCACATAGATTGCAAGCTTTTGCACTCATTAATGATCAACTTTTGAAGATTGTTAAACACAGCCTGTAAAGATGACTTTAATTTTATGAATGACTTAATTAAAACACAATATTGTAATTGGTTCTCTAAACAAATCATTTCAATATAAATTCTTGCAAATTAAGTCAAAGAGAAAACAAATTAAACAAAATAAAAATTGTTCAAAATTTCGTAAATAAAATATTTTATTCTTACTTTTTTAATATACATTTTTAGAGAAATCTTTATCTAGTAAAAACCAATTTAATATGTATTCTCGAAAGATTAAATGTATATTATTCAATTTTTATTATGATTTTTTTTTTCATTTCAATATGTAGATATGCTGGGTCAACATGGTAGTACTTAATCTCAAACTTTTCCAAGGAGAAAATAAATTATTTCTTTTAATTGATTGTCTTATCTATAAAAAAAATTAATAAAAAAAATCAGTAATATTTGAAGGTTATATATTGGATACACAATTAATTAATATAAAGAATCAATAATGATATTCAATAAAATATGCATACATAAGTAGTAACTAGTGTTAGTAATTTGGGTGGGCATGTTTTGGGTTCTTATTCGGAAATAGAGAAATAATGACAATAATAAAAGAAGGAATTAGAATAGGAATAAATTAATAAAATTTAATAATGAAATAAAGATGTTAAAAGAGCAACAGGGGCTACCTTGTCATTGAAGAGAGTCGGTCGTTCAATTGATCTTGTCGGTGGTGATGTCGGCATAAAGCTTTCCAGGTTTTCCAGTTCAATAAGCTCCAGACACTCCAAGTCCTGAAAACTGCTTGCATCTAATTCATTAACAATATGGCTAACACTTGGGATAGACTCCAATCTCAACTTATCAGACTTTTTCATGAACCTTTGAAAGCCATCGTCATATAATCGTCTTCTATTCTTGGATTGTTGACCCGCAACACTCTTGTTGATTCTTTGAAGGAAAATCCATTATACGGTCCAATTTGAATGACGTACCTTTCCAAATTCAGAAGATTAAACATGTCTTCTGGCACAAAACTACCACCTGGTATACGTATATGCAAAACTCTAAGCTTTGGCAGATCTTTTATTTCACTCACAAGACTAGCATTAATTTCACCAACATCGTCAATATACAACTCTTCAAGCTGAACCAATCTTGAGATGAAATTTGGTTCAATGAGATCACAGTGTCCTATGCTTAGCTTCTTAAGCTGTTGAAGGCTTTCAACTGTAGCTGAAGCCCATACAGACATCAAACTTTTAAACCCTTGAATAGTCAACTCTTGTAGATTGTTAAACACAACCTGCAAATATGACTTCAATTTTGTAAATGACTTGATTGAAACACAATACTATCAATGATTCTCTAAACAAATCATTTCAATATTAAACTCTAATAAATTTAAAAAAACAAAACAAAAAAAAAAAAAAAAAAACAAAATGTACAAAAATTGTTCAAACTTTTGTGAATGAAATATTTTATTCTTAATTTTATTTAGAAAAAAAAATTTAGAGAAACCTTTTGGCAGTAAAAACCAAATTTATTTTTATGTCTCTAAATATTAAACACACATTCAAGTTTTAATTATGTTTTTTCGTATTTTATGTTGTTAGTGCTGAATCAACTTGATAGTAGCATAAATAGTGCTAATCTCCACTTTTTAAAAAAATTCTTTAATTGATATATACTTTTCTACTTATATTTTTTTTTTCAAAAAAAAAATCCGGATCAGAAGTTTATATATGGGATACGTAATTAATTTCAATACAGAACATTAATGATATTCAATATAATATGCATACATATAAAAGTATAGTAAGCAATGCTAATACTTATGGTACTTGATTACGTTTTATTTATTTTTCTACAGATCAGTTGATTACATTTTTTATTTATTTATTTATGTTTTTATCTATGTGTAATCTTATAAGAGATTTATCACATTCAATCAAACCTATCAATAATAGATTGTAAATAACAATTAGAGAATGAAAGCCAAATGGAAATTTGTTGGGGAAAATGAAAGTAAGAAAAATAAGAAACTACTTTTGGCTTAACCGAATTTCTTGAGCCATTCTTCTCTCTTCTACTTCTTCCACGTAGTACTTGTTGAAGGTATGGACTTGGCGATGAATGTCCTCAATTCAGGACAATTAGTAATTTCTATTCTTGATAGTGATGAAATTGAACAGTATAATAATCATCTGTTTGACACATCCAAACCTTTTGAGTTTTGGAAGATTTCCAAGTTCAAGATATTCAAGTTTGGGGAATGTGATCTTCTTCGACTTTGTCTCCTCATGATCCCCTGCTTCTTTTGTGATTACTAATACCTCTTTTATGAGATCACACTCTACTATGCATAGTTTCTTAAGCTGTTGAAGGCTTTTAATGTGGTTAAAGCCCATACAGACATCAAACTTTTACATTCTCGAATAGTCAACTCTTGTAGATTGTTAAACACAACCTGTAAAGATTACTTTAATTTTGTAAATGACTTGATTAAACACAATACTATCAATGGTTATCTAAACAATCATTTCAATATAAAACTCTTATAGATTAAAAAAAAAAAAAAACAAATACAAAATGTATAAAAATTGTTCAAAATTTTGTGAATGAAATATTTTATTCTATTTTTATTTAAGGAAAGAAAATTTAGAGAAACTTTTTGGTGGTAAAACTAGAACTTTGCTTAGCTTCTTTAAGTTGTTGAAGGGCTTTCAAAAGTAGCTAAAGCCCACATAGACTGACCTTTTGCACTCATTCATGATCAACTTTTGTAGATTGTTAAACACAGCCTGTAAAGATTACTTTAATTTTGTGAATGACTTAATTAAAACACAATACTATAATTGATTCTATAAAAATCATTTCAATATAATTCTTGCAAATTAAGTCAAAGAGAAAACAAATTAAACAAAATAAAATTGTTTAGAATTTCGTAATGAAATATTTTATTCTTACTTTTTTAATATACATTTTTAGAGAAACCTTTACTAGTAAAAACCAATTTAATATGTATTTCCGAAAGATTAAATGCATATTATTCAGTTTTTATTATGATTTTTTTTTT
>CM046362.1:23283752-23298723 GCA_025413025.1 Ficus hispida | reverse complement strand
GACGACCACAATATGCAAAAGAATCCCAAACAGGACACTGTTACTGGGATGAATGCTATTGCCCGGCCTGCATCAAGGAATATGATCATGAAGATCATCCAGCCAAGCCCAAGAAGATTAGCTCTGGTAAGAAGCTAAAGAAGCGCTACCAAGATGGTGACCAACAAGTTGGTACTCTCGGACAACCTTCAGGGAAGTTTGACTACTTAGTCACTTACTCCCCTCCTCCAAGAACGGATAAGCCAATTAAGCCAACAGGATGGAAGGACCAGACTGATGACCATCCAAGGAGATTACCTCCACCTCCGTCGCCACCAATAATACCAGAAGTACTCCCCTGTTACAAACAGGCTCAGAAGTACTTGAGGAAAGAAGGCATAATTCTGTGCCCAATACAGCAACAGCCTCTTCCACAAGTCCATATGATGACACCAGCATCATCCGAAGGAACTTCTTATGAAGAAGCCTTCCCCACTCTCCAAGCAGCAACAACAAAGGACGGATTAGAAACTCGGCAACCAAAGGTGCTCAATCCCAGAATCGCCGAACCAGACGGATCATGGAAAAGAGTAAGCCCAGCCGAAGCAGTTCTAAATTGGCAGTCAGAGAACCTTATCGCCCAAAATAAGGTCCTCCAAAAGATAGATCATAAGATCTCTCAGGTAGAATCTAAAATTGATCAGTCTAATGCTGGACTGACTAAATCTCAGATAATCATTGAGAGACTTGAAGGACAGATCCAGATGCTCCATCAACAACTCATGAGACTTGCCAAAACCTCTTCCTTTTCCAACAGATTATTCACAGAAAAGGAAACAGAAATGAAGTCCTTACAGACTCAACTTGCTGCATTACAAAGACAAGTCCACTCAGGATTCTCACCACCAACAAGTTCAGTGCCATGGCAGTTTGCTACAATCCCTAAACAGGAACAACCACTTCCTGTTATTTCTCACAAAGAAGATCACATCCTCCGTCTCAGACGACTTCTTGAAGAAGATGATGCTCTCAGAAAACTAAAAGGAAAACTGTGAAAACCATGCGGCTAGTCTAAGGAGCTGGGCATTTACCGCTTTATTCGGTTTGAATCTGAGCATTCCTTTTGAGGCGGCAAAGTCTGTTTCCACCAGAAAGTGATGTCCTATCAGATGGAATTCAAACTTCTGAATCCCTTGTTTGATAGCGAGGAGTTCTTTGAATGTGGAGTGGTGGTACAGCTGTGATTCTTTGAATGAGCCGCTCTTGTATCCGCAAATATGTCTTTTTCCCTGTTCATCTTTTTCGTACAGTACTGCTCCCCAATGTTTGTCACTTGCGTCTGTCTGAAGTATTCGTTGTCCTGTGGAGGGAATCTTCAGAGGTGGCAAAGACATCATCTTATCTTTGAGTTGTTGGACCGCTTGTGTGTGGATTGAAGACCATGATGGAGGGTCCTTCTTGAGCATCTGTTCGAGGGGGGCTGTGTACTGGGCCATCTGTGGGACAAAGTCTCGAAGATAATTGACTATCCCGAGAAATTGTTGGACTTGGACCTTAGTCGTGAGTTGGTCTGGAAACTTGACTAACTCTTGGGCTATATGAGGCTGGGCTTCATATTGTCCGTTATTAAGGGTCATTCCCAAAAAGTCAATTCTGGGCTGTCCAAGTATCATCTTCCTTTCTGCAAGCATAACACCATATTTTTTGTTATGGACTTGAATTGGGCCAATAATTCTACATGGGCCTCCTGTGTAGGTGAGAACAGGAGAATGTCATCGATGTAGATAAGGGCTTGGTTGAGGATTGGGCTGTAGATTCGGGTTATTGCCTTCTGGAACTGTGATGGAGCTGTTTTAAGGCCAAATGGCATTACAGTCCATTGATAGTGATGGTTTGGAATAGAGAAGGCTGTTTTGGGCCTATCTTCTGGTTTAATTCCTAACTGCCAAAATCCAGCTTTCAAATCGAACTTGGAAAAGATTTTTGCGTTCGATAGATTTGAAAAGAGGGTGTTTCTGTTTGGCAATGGGAATTTATCGTCAGCCAGAAAATGGTTGAGAGGTTGATAATTGATTACCAGCCTCTGTTTACCTCGAATCTGTTCTGAGCGTTTGTTGACATAAAACGCATGACATGCCCATGGTGATGTTGTTTCCTCGATCAATCCTTGCTGTAGGAGCTGTTGACATTCTTCTTCTGCCATCTTCTGATGTTCAGGATTCATTCCTGGATGGCTGGCCTTTGTAGGATTGATATCTTCGTTCTTCTTAAAAGGAAGGGTAACGAAGAAATCTTGATTCTTCCAGAGTGGGTTGTCAGTCTTCTGGAGGAATTCTAGATGACTGGTAGCACAGGAGTGCTGTACCAGTTCTTTTCTTATCTCTTGATAGGGATCCTGGTGCACTTGAAAATAGTTGGGAATGGTTTCCCAAGATCTAAAGTTTTGTTTATACGCCAGACCTTGTGGAAGGATCTTTAATCCTGGCATCTTACTGTAGAGATCGAATCCAATAATTAGATCTTTTCCAGGGAGCTTTGTTCCAATAATCTTGTGGATTATGGAGCATCCTGGGAAGAATTCCAATTTAATGGATTTGCTGATGAGCTCTGTACAGAAGACTTCTCCATTAGCGGCGTTGAAGAATTGCTTCTTCCGCTTCCAGTATGATGGAGGTAGAATGTCTGGGTTCATCATGGAATACGATGCACCTGTATCAAAGAAAGCAGCAACCCTTATTGGGTTTGCATACTTTGAAGGGATTACCTTCATTTTTATCATCGGAGTCTGAGCTTTCTGTATTTGGTTGACAGCATTGATCTGGAAAGCTTGACTCTGTTCAGAGTCTGATTCTGATGAGGATTGATCAGAGTCTGAAAGCTGTAGTACACAGAGTGTCTGGTCGTTGATCTCTTCATCTGTAGAGAAAAGAGATTCTACGTCATTATCACCAAGAGAGAGACCTGTCTGTTTCTCGATGTGGGTGATCATTCTCTGTGACTTTGTTTTGGGGCAGTTCTTCATGAAATGTTTTCTGCTTCCACAAATAAAATATCTCATTGATCTTTTCTTTCCAAAATTCCTACGTTTGCGAAGGAATTTCCATGATCCTTTCTTTTTCGGAAAGAATCGTTTTCTGGATCCTTTTCTTCTTTTGAATTTTCTGATCCTGGATGATGGTTTGGAAAGACATGAACTGCAGGTACATCCTGGTGTTGGATGTCTTGGGCATTTAGTGTAGAGCTCTTTATCTGTGCAGATCTTTTCAAGATTCTTCGTCTGCTTGATATGTTCTTGAAGGAACTTATTTTGCGAGCACATTTTGTCAATAGCTCGGAAAACAAGTTGTCTGAGCTCACCAAGTGTGATGTCTGCTATCTTCTTGCCGGTGAGGGACAGCAGTCTGAAGGCTTCTTCTCCAAGAGGTTCTGGAACAGAGGAGAGAATTGCTTGCTTCAGATTAGGGTCGTTGAGTCCTCCTATCAAATAGAAGCGTCTCGATATTTTTTGGAAGTGAACTTCGAGATCCTTCTTGTTGACGGAGCAGCACTTCATTTTGAAGAATTCTGTTCTGGCTTGTTCAATGACTTGTTCTTCTTCTCCACAGAATTCTGAATACATCTGGGCTGGTGCACCTTCAACTGATTCTGACTGAAGGAACATCAGCTGTCTGTATTCTCCTAATCCCATCCACCAGTCTTGGAGAATTCCAAGTAATCTTGATACGAAGTCAAGCAAGATCTGTCTTGTTTGGGCATTAGGCTTCTGTAATTGGAGAACTAGGTATGCCTTAAACTCTTGGAATCTATCTCTCCATTTTGAAGGAGGGATGTCTTCTAGAGTGAAGGTCTGTACCTTGCCATTGGAATTTGAATTCCTGGCTTCTTGATTCTGAGTTTGTCTCTGTCGTGGTTGTTCTACTTCTTCTTCAGAGACTTCTGTCACTGTTGGTTCATCCGCTGGTTGATTCATCATTATCGGAGGAAGAGGTTTTGGAGGTTCTAGCTCTTCTTCAGTCGATGAGCATCTATATATTGGTCAGGCTAGGCGTCCAGGTCATTGGTATCAGAGCCTAGGAAAAGTACAAAGGATTTTATACATACTCTGAAAAGTATACCACTCTTTCAAGATATGGAAACCCCAAACACTGAAACAGTTAACCCAGAAATAGCCGTCCAACCAACCTCTACGTCTTTTTCTATGTCTTCCCCTTCTATTAGAAAGTCTACCTCTTCTAAATTAGGATTTCTTTATGAGTTCGATTATCTTCCAGAAGAACAAAAAATCTCTTCTGAAGAACTCCCACTCATTAACCCCTATCATGCTTTTGTAAAACCCCCTAACGCCTTAGCTAGAACTATTAAACACCTTGTAAAGTCTTCCCCTAAACGTGTCAAAGAATATGTCCAGTCTACTAAATTTAGTCAGTATAACCTACCAGCCACTACACAGGAACACTTTGTGTCACTGGCAATACCTTCAGAATTCCCTCCACAATGGTTACAACAGGAGTATACTCACCTCCACTTTGGTGCAGTACGACTCGCTCTTACCTTTCACGGGAGAAAAGGACTTCCAGTAGCTGCTAGAATAGCACTATTGGATTCCAGACACAGAAGATACAGGGATGTTGTCATAGCAACGGTGCAAACAACGCTCAATGCAGGAACCGTTATCACAACGGTCTACCCCAACTTCTGCATGTCTCTGCAGGATCCTACACTTCTGAACGCTCTGAAGGTTCAGATACAGATCACAGGGATCGACATGGACCCCAACTCCATCGCATCAACACTACAGTACCAGATGGTGTACAGAATCCAGAACCATGCTCTGGATCTTACCCTTCCAGGAACTAATGATGCTCTACACATCATGGCAGACTCGCAGAACGCACCCATGTGCTCCCAGATTCCTCAGCAGATCAGCACAGAGGAATTACAAAGGATAATTCCGACATCCTGGATAACCAACTATGAGAAGCTCCACAGTTCTCACACTCCAATCCAGTCATCGGAAGCAACCTTTACCACCCAGGCTGACGGATCAACCCTGATCACTTTCAAGAAGCCTCAACAAGCTCCCGCAGGTCTCTTTACGACCCAATACATGATGACTCCAGTATCTCCAGAACAACATATGGAGATCCTTTCCTTTACAACCGACGGACGACCACAATATGCAAAAGAATCCCAAACAGGACACTGTTACTGGGATGAATGCTATTGCCCGGCCTGCATCAAGGAATATGATCATGAAGATCATCCAGCCAAGCCCAAGAAGATTAGCTCTGGTAAGAAGCTAAAGAAGCGCTACCAAGATGGTGACCAACAAGTTGGTACTCTCGGACAACCTTCAGGGAAGTTTGACTACTTAGTCACTTACTCCCCTCCTCCAAGAACGGATAAGCCAATTAAGCCAACAGGATGGAAGGACCAGACTGATGACCATCCAAGGAGATTACCTCCACCTCCGTCGCCACCAATAATACCAGAAGTACTCCCCTGTTACAAACAGGCTCAGAAGTACTTGAGGAAAGAAGGCATAATTCTGTGCCCAATACAGCAACAGCCTCTTCCACAAGTCCATATGATGACACCAGCATCATCCGAAGGAACTTCTTATGAAGAAGCCTTCCCCACTCTCCAAGCAGCAACAACAAAGGACGGATTAGAAACTCGGCAACCAAAGGTGCTCAATCCCAGAATCGCCGAACCAGACGGATCATGGAAAAGAGTAAGCCCAGCCGAAGCAGTTCTCAATTGGCAGTCAGAGAACCTTATCGCCCAAAATAAGGTCCTCCAAAAGATAGATCATAAGATCTCTCAGGTAGAATCTAAAATTGATCAGTCTAATGCTGGACTGACCAAATCTCAGATAATCATTGAGAGACTTGAAGGACAGATCCAGATGCTCCATCAACAACTCATGAGACTTGCCAAAACCTCTTCCTTTTCCAACAGATTATTCACAGAAAAGGAAACAGAAATGAAGTCCTTACAGACTCAACTTGCTGCATTACAAAGACAAGTCCACTCAGGATTCTCACCACCAACAAGTTCAGTGCCATGGCAGTTTGCTACAATCCCTAAACAGGAACAACCACTTCCTGTTATTTCTCACAAAGAAGATCACATCCTCCGTCTCAGACGACTTCTTGAGGAAGATGATGCTCTCAGAAAACTAAAAGGGAAACAAAAAGCAAAGGAGTCAACCTCGACTCAACTGATGGCCCAGAATCAGTCACAGAATCCTCTCACCCAAATAATTGAAAGTCACTACTGTAATATCCGAAATTTTGATGACTCTAGATTTCCTTAGAAATAAGGAAAACCTAAGTCTGGATCAAGATTGGAATGAAATAACAGTATAAGTTTGAGCTCTCGGTTAACTAGCTACGAGACTCAACGATAGATTACTTAACCTGGTATGGGCGTTTTGAGAAAAACGGCATGACAAAATTTCATGATTTCATGTTGGTCAAAGTTTGACCAAAAAGTCAAAGTTGACCAAGAACAGTCAAAGGTATGACTGTACCATAATAGGATAAGCAGTATGAGAAATATACTGCGAAAATTATCTTTTGGACAAGATAGCTGGAATAAGCTTTGAGACCACCCTAGAAAAATCAAGCACACTAAGTTGGATATCAAAGTCCTAATGACTTTCAGAAATAAGAAGAAAATTTTTACAGTCCATTTTTACGCAGATAAATTTTGGACTGCAGTCAAGTATAACAGTACTGAATTGTACTGTGTATTAGTGAACACAGTATTGGATTTATCTGTGTTAGATTAAGATTGGACTGCTTTTTCAAAAAGTAGCTAAACAAGGCCTTATGGTGACATCACCCTATCTTAGAATTATGACATCATTTTGATTTAAGGAAATTGTGGAAAGAAATCTTTGCCACCTAAGCACCATAATGGCCGGCCACCTAGGGGGCATTTTTGTAAGAATTTTCACTTTTGGGGCAAAAGTGCAAATTTTGGAAAATTGATGATGTAAGCGAAGTGATGTCATCAAGATGATGTCATCAAGGTGAGATAAGCTTGGCTTGTTCACCAAGAAAGCAACCGGCCACCTAGGGGGTATTTTTGTAAGAATTTTCACTTTTGGGGCAAAAGTGCAAATTTTGGAAAATATGATGATGTAAGCATGAGGTAAGCACATGATGTCATCAAGATGATGTCATCATGATGAGGTAAGCAAAACTTGGGCTCCAAGGCATGCAATGGCCGGCCAACACTTGTAGGGGTCAAAGTGCAAATATTTTTGCTTCAAGGACTAAAGTGCAATTTTGGAAAAATAATTAAATCCAAATTCAAGGACTTTTTAGCAATTTTGAAAGTTCAAAATCAGCTATAAATAGGGCCAAGGGGGGGGGGGGGGGCGGATTTCAGCTCAAAAAAATTAGAAAAACAAGCCAAACTATGGCAAAATTTTCCCTCACCAATTTTCTCCACCAAAACCGACCCTAGGAAGAGAAAAAAAAATGGTTGGCTGGATTTTTGGTAATGGCCAGACCTTATGTGAGTGTGTGAGGCTCAATTTAATTGGCCAAAATTTTTGGAACCCAATTGGAGGGGAGGCCGGTTGTGTGGAGCCAAGGAAAAAGGAGAGAAAAATTGGAATCAATCAAGCCAATCTCTTGGATTGATCTAGGTAAATCTCTAAACCCTTAAGTTTTTCTATTGAGATTGAAACTAGATATTCATGTGGTTGTTTTTCATGAGGAATGGCCGAAAATTGGAACCCATTTGGGGGAGGAGAATCGGCTGCAATGGCAGCCAAGGGGGAGTAAGGAAAAAATTGGAATCCAAGCTTGTGAACCAACTTCCAAACCCTAGAGGTAAACCTTATGACCTTAAACCTTTCTAATTTGAGCTTAAATTTGGGAAATTTAAGTGTATTTCCATGTTTGGGATGTAAGAGCATAAGCTCATTTTCTTATGCCATGCAATAAGTTATGTGCTTGATTAGGGTGCTAAGGTCTCAATTGTGGTTTGTTATGTTTATGCTTGATTGAATGTTAGGGTGCATGTTAGATGCATGATGGATTGGAATGTTAGAAACGATTGCATGTGTGACTTTAGGCTCCCGCTGAGTTCGGTTGAGGTAGCGTGCACGTTTTAGGACGTAAAACGAAATTAAGAACCGAAACTGCCAGTCTCGGGTCAAGACTGGGCAGTGTTCTGGAAATGGTATTTTGAGGCCCTTAGAGGCCGAATTTGAAGAAACTCAAAACTACAAAGTTGTAGATAAGGGTTTTTCCTAGAGGGACGCGGACCGTTTTTCAAAATAAGGCTCCAATGGCCTCCGTTTTTACAAAAACCCGTGGCTAGTTTGCCCAGACCCAGTTTACAGGGTCAGCCAGTTTCAAATTAAAACTGGTACGAATCCAAGCAGAACTGGACTTTTCGTAAAACACGAAAGTTTTAGGATTTTTCAAGATCTAAAACTTTCGTGAAGACAACTTTTTCAAATTCAATGCAGATTTTTAAACTGACATGGATTTCTATAGAGTGTGCAGGAAACAAGAAATTCCTGCACAGGATTTTCTAAAACAATACAGGAAAACTGTATTTTTGCACCAACACCAATGTTTTGACTGTGGGAAACTACTCCAAAGGCAGTTTTCAACAGTTAATAATTTTTACAAACCTTTCTCAAAGAATTACAATTTTTCAAAGTTAAACTAGAATTTTTGAACAAAGAGAACTAAGTTTTTCCAAAGCAAAGAGAAAAACAAGTTTTTGGATTCAAAAGTTATCTTACTTTTGGTAACAAAACAATGATGGACGGTAACCGGGAAGGATACCCGAGTTACGGGATGGAGTCCAAAGCCCAAAGTTGACTTAGGATAATTGAACTAAGTTTGACTACCTCAAGGGTTACTCAAGGTAACCCAACAAGGTATAAAAATTGAGTTTGATCTTAAAACCCAAAAAGGATTAAAATTAAAAATGACAAGGCATAGGCCAAGGTTAGGATGATACCTAACCCTATTCATATATGATTGGGATTAATACCCAAGGTTACCTTAAGTAACCAAGTAAGTCATCATAAGTTATAAGGGAGACTTACAGCTAGAATTTCGTAGGCATGTTGGTATGGTCACGAACATTCCACAATACTAATTAGACCCTTACCTATGTCCTTCATCAAGCAGGAGGAAGCCTGCGGCTACCCAGAAGAGGAGCAGCTTTACGTAGGACATAGTAAAAGAGGTAAGTACAAACCTCACCTGCAGTATGGAAAATAATAAAAGATATTTTCCAAGTATACATGCTATGCTATGCTATGCTATGTTATAATGCTATGCTATGTGATGCTATGCTATGTTATGATATGAGATGCCATGTAATGATGTGATGCTATGACATGTTACATATTATGCCATGTTTTCTAAAATGTCATGGTTTTAAAAATGTCATGTTTTCAAGAATGCCATGATATGGCAAATGTTAAGTTTGGATTTGACCTTGTGACATCATGAAGCATGTTCACTAATATTGAACCACATGGTAAGATAAATCAAGTAAGGTGTCGTACCAACCTCCCGTGATCGAGGAGGCTACATGTTCAAAACCAGTGGTGACATTTACCTCTCGTTGATGCGTGAGGGTCACGTTATAATTCCCAGAACTGTTAGGGCCTTGCAAACCCTAGCTTTGTCTGGAGGCTGCGCGCTTTTGGTACGGACACTAGGGGCCCACATGTAATCAAGATAATGAGTAAAAGTGCCTAAAAGATTTATAATTGGACATAATCGGATCATGCATAAACTACATGATGATTGATATGTTACTTGATGTTTGAAAGGATTTTTGTGAGATCATGTTTGTACTTGCTGGGCGAAAGCTCATTTGTATATTTCATACTGTAGGTAAGACGCCTGCAGCATTACTTGATGGGCCATGGAGACGATGCAGCGAGTGAAGGGCGGTGTGGGATACCACTACGCAATATTTTCCGCAAATGTTTTTAAGTATGATGTTGTATATGGATGTGATGTAATGTTTCCAAGGTCCGATTTAAAAGGTCATGGTAACCTTATAATCGGCATAACAAGTAAAAGGGGTAGACATGATGAAGTTTACCCGTCAGTACAAGTTAATTCAAGTTGAGTTTCGAGTTATGATTTTTAAAATAAAATTTAAAGTTTTAAAGTTTAAAGAGAAAAAAAAATTTTATACTGAAATTTTTCGATAAAACAAAGATTTAAGTTTAGCAAGTTTGGTAACGGCCCACGTTTACGTAGTCGGCCCTACGTAGATTTTGGGGGCGTTACATTCGACGTGTTCTTCGAATCTTCTGGCCACCAAAGTCTTCGTGAACGGGTCGGCAAGATTGTCCTCTGATGCGATTTTGCAAACCGTCACATTTCCACTCTCAACAAAGCCTCTGATGATGTGATATTTTCTGTCTATGTGCTTACTCCTCTTATGATGCCTAGGATCCTTGGTATTAGCTACTGCTGCACTGTTATCACAGTAAAGCACCATAGCTTTATCCATACCAGGAACGACCTCAAGGTCATTAAGGAACCTGCGGAGTCATACCGCTTCCTTTGATGCCTCACTGGCTGCCACATACTCAGCTTCCATGGTCGAGTCAGCAATGCAAGATTGCTTAATACTCCTCCACACAACGGCACCACCTCCAAGGGTAAAGACAGAACCTGAAGTCGATTTCCTTGAATCCTGATCTGATTGAAAATCAGAATCTGTGTATCCTATAGGAACAAGGTCCTGACCGGAATACACTAGCATATAATCCCTCGTTCTCCGTAGATACTTGAGTATATGCTTGACCGCAACCCAATGGTTCGGTCCTGGATTCGACTGATATCGACTTACCATACCAACTGCAAAACAAATGTCAGGCCTTGTGCATAACATAGCGTACATTAGACTACCTACCGCATATGCATAAGGTACATTTTTCATACGCTCCCTTTCTTCCGATGTCTTGGGACAGTCATCTCTAGAAAGCTTGATTCCAATCCTAAAAGGTTGGGCACCTTTCTTGGAATCTTTCATAGAAAACTTTTCAAGTACTTTATCAATGTATGAAGCTTGGGAGAGTGCTATCATTTTGTTCTTTCTATCTTTAAAGAGTTGAATTCCAAGAACATAACTAGCTTCTCCTAAGTCCTTCATGTCAAACTGTTTGGCTAACCAAACTTTGACAGATGATAACATTGCCACATCGTTTCCAATAAGCAATATATCATTCACATAAAGTACTAGGAAAACCACTTTCTCGTTCTTGATACATTTATAAACGCATGGTTCATCAATGTTTTGTTCGAATCCATAGGTTTTGATTGCTTGATCAAACCTAATATTCCAAGAACGAGATGCTTGCTTTAATCCATAAATGGATTTAAGCAACTTGCATACCTTATCTTCTTGGCCCTTTGCCTTGAACCCGTCTGGTTGTATCATATAGATATCTTCCTCAAGAGAGCCATTCAAGAAAGCTGTCTTGACATCCATTTGCCAGATCTCATAATCGAGAGCAGCCGCAATGGATAAAAGAATGCGGATTGACTTGAGCATTGCTACAGGTGAGAAGGTTTCTTCATAATCGATTCCTTCTTTCTGCGTATAGCCCTTTGCTACAAGTCTTGCCTTGAAAGTTTCCACTTTCCCATCTACACCTCTTTTCCTCTTGTATACCCACTTACACCCAATCGGTTTTATGCCTTGGGGTAAGTCTACAAGTTTCCAGACCCCATTGGAATCCATAGATTCCATCTCGGTGTTCATAGCCTTTTGCCAAAGACTAGAATCAACATCCTCCATAGCTTCTTTGTACGTAGCCGGATCATCAACATGTTCTATGGATTCTGCTTCAAAAAACTTCACCATTGAACATGTACCTTTCAGGTTCCCTGATAATCCTCCCACTACGACGAAGCTCCCGTGGTTGTTGATTCTCTAGTGTTTTTTCCACAGGGTTTTCTGTGACTTTAGGAATTTCCAAATCCGAAGTCATCTCCTCAAGCACCACTTTGCTACGAGGTTTAAAGTCTTCCATATAACTTTCCTCCAGGAATGTTGCATGTGTAGAAACAAAGACTTTATTTTGCTTCGGATTATAGAACAGACCACCTTTTGTCCCTTTTGGATAGCCAACAAACAAGCATACTTCTGATCGTGACTCCAATTTCTTCGCTTCCTTATCCAGGACGTGTGCCGGACTACCCCAAATTCGAATATGATTCAAATTAGGTTTCCTACTCATCCATAACTCATAAGGAGTTTTAGGAACCGATTTGGAGGGAACGTTATTCAGAAGATAGCATGCAGTTTGTATGGCGTGCCCCCAAAATGACAAAGGTAATGTGGAATAACTCATTATAGACCAGACCATATCCAATAGGGTCCTATTTCTTCTCTCAGCTACACCATTCTGTTGAGGAGTACCAGGTGCAGTTAACTGGGATTGTATCCCATTCTCTATCAAATATCCTAAGAACTCATCCGATAGGTATTCCCCACCTCGATCCGATCGAAGTGTCTTAATGGACTTTCCTAATAGCTTCTCCGCTTCAGCCCGAAATTCTTTGAACTTGTCAAAGGCTTCGCTTTTGCGGGTCATTAAATAGACATATCCATACCTTGAGTAATCATCAATAAAAGTGATATAATACTCATACCCACCACGTGCTTCTATGTTCATGGGACCACAAACATCCGTATGCACAAGTTCTAAAAGTTCTTAGACACGACTATCCTTAGCAGCAAAGTGCCGTTTAGTCATCTTACCCTCCAAACAGGATTCACATTGTGGCCAAGGTTCAACCTCATACAAGTCAAGGCTTTCCTCCTTTACCATCCTTTGAATTCTGTTAAGGCTTATGTGACCAAGTCGTAAATGCCAAAGATATGATTTGTTAGAGTGAGAAGACTTAAGTCTTTTAGAGTTATTTTCCAATTCTGTATCAAGCAGTGAGTGCATCTTAGGTTTGATAAAATAAAGATTTTCATGCATCCATCCATTACAGATAAGAGAATTGTTTTTCCTAATAACAACTTTATTATTAAAAGAAACAGAATAAGAATCTTTAATCAAACAAGCTACCGAAATTAGGTTCCTCTTAAAACTAGGAACATAAAAACAATGTCTCAAAACAATAAACCTAAATTCATCAAAATAAAGATGCACTTCTCCCACTGCTTCAGCTTGCACCAACGTCCCATCACCGGTTCTTAATGTGAAGTTCTCCTCAAGCAAACTTCTAGTTTCCTTGAACCCCTTTAGAGAAATATAAACATGGTTAGTGGCTCCAGAATCTATAACCCAATTGTCCTTAGATTCTTCCACTACACAACCCTCAAGATACAGGACATTGAAATTACCTTTCTGCTTTTTCAAAGCCAGGTATTCTCGGCAATCCTTCTTGAAATGTCCTTTCTTCCCACAGTGAAAGCACTTAACCTTTTTGGGATCCACCTTTCGCTTCTTAGTCTTGGTAGACTTCTTAGAAACAGGTGCATTTCCCTTGTTCTTCCCCTTTTCCTTCTTCCTTTTAGGATTAGGAGCAGGCGAACTAGGTTCAGCCACATTTGCCTCAGCCTTAGATCCAGAACCCTTAAAAATGTCCTCAAAGGCTTGCAACTCTTTCATCAATTCTGTTAAAGACATCTCCTTCCGGTTAAGGTTGTAGGATGCCTAAAACAAATCGAAATCCTTGGATAAGGTTTGGAAAACCATAACCAATTGAGTTGCAGCATCGATCTCAGTCCCATTTGTCTGAGCCTCAGACAAATAAGCCATGACTTTCATCATGTGCTCCTTGATGGGAGTTCCAACTTTCTGCCTGCAGTTCATGAGACCTTTGATAGCATCGGTCTTAGCCTAGATAGTTTGTTCACCAAACATCTCCTCCAGGTTATCCATGATTTGCCTAGCAGTTTGATGTTCCTCATGCTGTTTCTGGAGCACGTTAGACATGCTCGCCCGAATATAGCACATGGCACTTAGGTTAGAATTGTCCCAGTGCTCAAGCGCTACAAATTCCCTATCAGGAGCATCGATCGCAGGCGTAGGTGGTCTAGGTTGGGTTAGGACAAAACTGTGTTTCTCAAAGTTTAGGACGATTAGCAAGTTCCTTTTCCAGTCATTAAAATTTTCGCTAGTTAATTTGTTTTGCGTAAGTATCACAGATAAAGGACTCGACATTTTGATCTATAATAAGAAAACATGTAATAAGTACAAGTAAACATCCTATCAATTTATAAAATATGATTTTGTAATGAAACATAAAGATCGAAATGCAATCTAAATGTTCATGTGTAAAACCCTTAAAACACATACCTTACAACGATAATTCCTAGCTTCTGCTTTCTAAGCTACCGAGGGGTAGTCATAGAATAACTAGCTAAGAACACGGATCCCATCCGATTAATACATATTCGTCCATGGAGCAAACTCCATTAATATATATTAACTATCGTTTATTTGGCCACTACTTTATGTATCAGAGCCTCGAGGGAGGATTAATAAATAAAGTAGCATGAGTGTATAACCATCGTTTCCAATTTTGAATCCATATTTTACATCCGCCACCGAGGGGTGATCTAAACATAAAATATGCCCAAAATTGTTATCCTCTCAGAAATCCAAATCAGTGTGCGCTCTAGGTAAGATACCTATCCGAAGGGAATTCCCGGGTCAAAACCGAGTAGTAGGCACTACCATGCGTAACTATTGGACCAACGATGGAGATCGTAGGTCTTAGTATATAAAACCTTCTCCCACTCAATCTTTTAAATTTGGGTTTTTGTTTTTCATGCATAAACAATATTTATTGAGTGGCACTCCCTAGTCTATATGGCATGTTATCAATACATCACGAAATAGTATAACATATTAATCTAGCAACACATCATCCATGGTTTGCAAAATATGTAAATAGTCGTGGATCATGATTCCATCCTAGAGAAAAGAAAATTGTAAAATTTACAAAAATTAACCGAA
>CM046362.1:23248367-23283652 GCA_025413025.1 Ficus hispida | reverse complement strand
GACTTGCCATGATGGCGAGTTTAAATGGTTTAGTCTATGGTTTGAGCTGAGTTGGATTGGCTACCCCAATCACTCCATGTTAAACAGTTTGTTTCATGGTTTGAGTTGGTTTGGATTGGCTGCCTCCAGCCATTCCATGGTGATGGACCACGGTACGTGCACACATGATATGCAAATAAATAAGAATCAAGATAATAAATGAAAATTTAATCGATTCATAAGAAAACCTAATTGGTTCATGCATTCCTTTGTTAAAAATGTTTTGCGGATTGCACGTTGTACTTACTGGGCATAAGCTCATTACTTACGTTCATGCTGTAGGTTAAGCAACCTACCGGCGATACGTGATGCAAAGCTGTGAAGGCTGGTGCTACAGGCTGTGAAATGTGGGATGGACACCGCCACGGGTTTTGAATTTATGCTATGTAAAATATGTTTTGAAAAATATATTTAAAATATGTGTTTTATGTTATGTGATAGTATGGATAAGAAACCGTTTTCAAGAAGAAAACTAATTTTAAGAAATTGTTTTCAAGAACGAGTTAAAGAATGGTTTTCAAGGATGATGGCAAGCAAGTTGCCTCATGTCGTACCGACCCACACTATGTTGGGTTTGGTCCACGGTATGATTATGTTAGCTTTCAATATGATTATGAAAGCTCAGTACTCGAGTGAGTACATATGATTATGCATGAAGATAAGTTAAGTTCAAAGTAAGAAAAGAAAAAAAATTTTCCTCCGAATTTTCCGCAGTTTAAGCTTTTTAAATTAAGAAGTAAGTTAAGCAAGTAATGTAACGGCCCACGTCTGCGCAATAGGACGCCCCTACGCGTGACGGTTCGGGGGTTTACACATACTGCCAGATCTGCTGGGGCAATCCATCCCGTAACGTCTGGAGTGCAAATGCCATCGAGTTAGCCAAGTCCTGCGGGACATATGGCAACATCTCCTCCTGGAACTGCCGACAATAATGGCTCATGGACTCCTGTGGAAAGGCATGCCAGACTACGGTAAAACTAAGGTATCGAGCATGATACGTCTCTCGATACATCGCCAAGTCACGATGGGGTACACCTGTCCCCTTATCCAGTATCGGTCTATATCGTGCAACTAACAACGCACGAAAATGCGCCCAAGTACGGCTCGGCATCGATCTCTCCCCAATAGTCATCCACCATAGCCGAACATCCACAGCTAGACATCGGCTGGCTAAGGAGACCTGTAGTCGCTCGTTGATATGACTAAGACGGAATATCTGCTCCATGTCGTAAAGCCATGCTGCTAACGACACCGTCCGTCTTGTGCCGGCGAAGATCATCGGATACGACTCGTAAAATGATGTCACCGCTCGTCGATCCTCATATACTTGCGCGGGATCCATAACGTCGAGTCTAACATAACATAATTACATAATCATTAATTACTCATAAAATAAAATTACTTACAATGATGGCGGCGATGGCAGGCATACTGTGAAATTGGGTAGCAGGGAACCGCTCTGATACCAACTCTGTAACGACCCGCCTAGCACAAGCCGTTACCATACATACATATATACACAAACATACATACTTATTTAACATAAGCAGCGGGAATTTTTTTTTTTTTTTACGGTGCGGATAACGAAACGTATATTAATAATAACGATGTTTATTATATATACATGAACCAATTATGCTCTTATTATCCCATCTTATTCATTCTTAACTTATCTTACTTATGGGCCCCTTATCATAAGTGTACGTACCGGGCGCGCAACTATGATTTGGTTGGGGCGGCCAGTCCATTTCCAACTCAAACCACAGTCCAACCCGACCTAACGCGGGTCGGTACGACACAGGCAAGCTTGCTTGCCATCATAGTTACTTTTCATGAACTCATACTTGTTCTTATTAGTGAACATGCTTCGTGATGTCACTATTCATAAATTATGCTCATATCTTAACATCATGCCATAATCTCATACTCATGAACTTAACATAGTCATATCGTAAACATAACATCATTCCATTATAAACGTCAAACATACTTGGGCAAGTATACAACGAAAGCCTATGCTGTAGGCGGAGTTGTACTTACCTTGTTTACTATGTCCCGAGATTTGTTGATCCGGTTCAGGATACTCCAGCAGGCTATCTCCTACTATATCAAAGGACATAGGGTAAGAATTATGTTCTTACAGAATGTTGGTAATCAAACCAACATTCCTACCTATTTGTGGTTATATGCCCCCTTCTTTAATACAATGCCGGATACTTTCTCAGTATCACGGATAACCCTAGGGTTTAGGGTTTAGAACGTACTTAGGTTGGTCACATAAAGTAACCTTGGCTAAACAGCCTTTCATAACTGTGTTAGGTCATTAAACCTAACCTTGGTCCTACGCTTGCTTGAAAATTCATTCCATCGGGTTACTCTTGAGTAACCCTGGTTTTTAGGCCCAACTAGTTATACTTATCATTCTATTGGGTTACGTTGGATAACCCTTGGGCTTTGGGCCCAAACCAATAACTCGGTACCTTCCCGGTTATTGCTCATTCAACTTGGTTTAAAAACCCTTTTTCTTTACTTTAGAAAGCTTAGGATTTTAAACTCACTTTTCCTTAAAATCTTTATAAAACTTGAAACCTTATGAGTGGATCTTTGTAAAAATCATTAAAAACAGAAACTGCCTTTATAACAGTTTCTCATTGTGAATTAGTCAGTGGATGTGCAGAAATGTCCTTTTCCTGCACTGTTTTAGAAAACTCTGTGCAGGAATTTCTTGTTCACTGCACAGTTTTGAAATCCAATTTTCTATTTAAAAATCAAAGCTGAATTTGAAAAAGTTTTCTTCATAAAAGTTTTAAAGCTCGAAAAACCCTAAAACTTTTGTATTTAACCCGAGACCCAAATCGGTCTCTAACCCACTCATTTTCTCTGTTGAACTCATCTAGCCGTGCATAGGGTCTGGGCACAGTCAGGCTCGGGTTTTCTTAAAAACGACGGCAATTGGAGCCTTATTTTGAAAAACTGTCCATGTTGTCATCTAGGAAAAACCCTACTCTACAACTTTTATGTTTTAAGTTTTTCCAAAATCAGCCTCTAAGGGCCTCAAAACTAGCTTTCCAGAAAAATGGCCAGCTTGAACCCGAATTGGCAGTTTTCATTCCTTTATTGGTTTTTCGCCCTAATTCATGCACACTACCTCAACCGACTATAGCGGGAGCCTAGAATCATCATGCAACTTTTTTCTAATGTCCCATTTTAACTTACATGAAGCCCAAACACATTCATGCAAGTCAATCACAAGATTACAGCATATAGGTTTAGGGTTTGTATTGGTTTTGGCTTTTCATCAAACCATTGGCATGCATAAACATTCTAGCACCCTAACATACTTTTACAGCAAGCATAAACAGATTTTTAGGGGACATATGACCGACTAATTTTTCTAACATGCAACCCTAGAATCAACAAACATAAACATAATCAAACTATAGTTCAAAATCATAAATCAAACCACCCTTAATCTATCAAGCACATAACCCTAAGATCTAAGCTAGGCTTGAAAATTAAATTGAGCTTATGCTCATTACAACCAACTTGGAAATACACTTAAATCTTCAATTTAAAACTTGAATTGAAATATTTAAGGTTCAAGAGAATTTTTACCTCACTTAATCCAAGAGTAGGTTTGCTTGGCTCCAAAATTTTTTTCCTTCCTTTCTCCTTGGTACAGCCGGCCTTGCTCCTCCCAATGGGCACCAAAATTTTTTCAGCCACTAAGGGTTTGTTCCTACACTTCTCTGGCCACTCTACACAAAATCAGCCACCTTCCAACAGCTTTCTCTTTCACTTTCTCTCCTACCCTTGTTGCTGCCTCACAACCGGCCACCAATGGCAAGTTGGTTTCCAAATTTTTTTCAACTTCCTAGCTTGCTTCCTAGTGAAACCCGAACTCTCCTAAGACTATTTCCTTAAGTTTCCAAACTTTTTCTCTCTTCCTTGGCTGCTCTCAAGTTCGGTTTTTGTGAGGAGAAAATTGGGCAAAGTTGGTTGCTTTTCTCAATTTTTGTGAACAAAAATGTTCAAATGGCCACCTATTTATAGGTGAGGCCAAACTCTCCAATTTGCTCCAAAAACCCTCCAAAAATTTCAATTTTTGTACCAAGTCCTCTTAGTTGGCCGGCCACCTCATTGTCTAGATCCTTCCAAATTTCTTTCCAATCTTAACTAAATCAAAAAATGATGTCATAAATCAAAAGCTAATGACATCATCCATATTAAGGCTTGTTTGGCTTTTTCCCTTAGTAGACAATCCTTTTAAATGCCAAAACAGATATTGTTGATACTGTGGTCTTTAATCCACAGTACTGGCTGCTAATTGCAGTCCAAAATTTATCTGTTTAAAAATGGACTGTACGAAAAATTCTCTTTTCGCTTAAAACTCTTAGGCCCTTAATTACCTACTTAATGTGCTTGATTTTATTCTATGGTGGTTTTAGAAATATCATAATCCATTTTATCTGAAAAATGGTTTTTCGCAGTATACTTCCTATACTGCTCATCATACTTCATTATCGTCACATAGTTGACTTTTCCAGCAAATCTTTGACCTATTGGGTCAACCTTGACTTCCTTGGTCAACTGTGACTTTCTTGGTCAACATTGACTTTTGTTGACTTTCTTGGTCAAGCTTTGACCAATATAAAATCATAACATTTTTGTACCCTTTTTACTAAAAAAGGTCACGTGCTTAACTAAGTAATCATTTTGAGTCTTATAAACTCATAAGAACTCAAAAAATTCAATAAAAATCCTTAACCGGATTCTTTCATAAATACCGTCATGGTACAGTTGAAATTTCTATACAAGAAATTGTAATATTGAAAAATTCTAGTCATTACAGTGGGCATGACACATCACCTAGTAGCCTTGATGAGTAAGTCTTATAGCTTTGCTTACTCATCTTCTTGGGCCAAGCATGGCTGGCCAACACACAAGGATTATGAGCAAATAAGATTTTGCTAGAGGACTAATTGGCAAAGCAAGAACAAGTTGTTCACCTATAAATAGGTGAAGGGATAATTCTTTGTGCTTGTTTAGTGAACCTTGCAGCCAATGTTTCAGTTCTCTCCCTTATAGAAACCGAACCAAAGTGAGAGTAAAAAGTGAGAAGCAAATCCGGTTTTGTTGATGTGAGTTAGCATAAAAGAAAAACCTCAAAATCCTAAGCTAGAACCTTTCTCGTGAAGCTTGAGGTAAATCTTTTAACCTCTAGCTCTTCATTCACATTTTAGTTAAGATAAATTAAGTGTATGATGTTATGTAAAAGCATGAGTTGTGATTGCTATTATTCATAGACCATGCTTTATATGTAATGGTTAGCATTCGGTTTTGATATGCTAGTTTCAAGTTAAGGTTTTATGAAAGTTTATGACTTTTGGTTCAAAAGTTTTAAGAACTGAAAGTATGATTATGAAATGGTTATGTAATGCCTGCATGCTTGACATAGGCTCACGGGGTACCCGTTTGAGGTAGTGTGTGCGTTAGTTTACCTAAAACCAAACCGAACGAAAACTGTCAGTTTCGGGTCAAACTGGACAGTATTTTGGAAATCAAATTTTGAGGCCCTTAGAGGCCAAATCTTGAAAAAGTCAAAACTACAAAGTTGTAGAGAAGGAAAATCCTAGGGGCCTACGTGGACAGTTTTTGAAAATAAGGCCTCTAAGACCTTCGTTTTTACAAAAACCCGAGACCTATTTTAAGGTTAATAAAATGGTCGAAGAATTTTCAAAGGCAGAAACAAGTGTGTTAAAGTCAGATTTGGGTTTTAAGTTTAAAACAGAAGTTGTAGGAATCTTCAAGGTCTACAACTTTCATGAAGAAAATATTTTCAAATTCAAAACAAATTTGTTAGAAAAGGATCAAATTTAAGGACTGATTTCAAATACAGTTTTCAGAATTCAAGGTTTTAAAAGATAGTAAAGTTTTAAAGTTTATGCTATGTTTTTATTACCCTTGTACTAAGAAAAGTTAATAACTAGGGTAATTATGACACCAGGATAGGATGATTCTTATCCTATTATTTTCCTTGTAAACAGGGAAACAATCTGTTTAGGTGGAGCACTAAATTCAAGATTTAGTGTATCTGGTAAGTACAACTCCGCCTACAGCATAAACAAAAATGTTTATTTTCAAGTATATGATGATTAAGTTATGGTAATATATTTACGATGTATGATGATTAAGTTAAATTGATATGCTTACGAAGTAAGATGATCAAATTAAATTGATATGCTTATGATGTTATGTTGATATGCTTACGAAGTAAGATGATCAAGTTAAATTGTTATGCTTACGATGTTATGTTGATATGCCTATGAAGTATGATGATCAAGTTATGTTGATATGCTTGTGATGTATGTTAGCATAAGATGATCAAGTTATGTTAAAATATTATGATGTATGCTATGGTAGTATGACATCACAAGGTTATGCTGATGTATTGATGATATATATGTTATGATGATATGGCATCACGAAGCATGCTCATTAATGATAAGTCACTCGGTAATGAGTAAAATACGGTTTCAAGTTAGAAACTGTTAATGATTCAAGTATGATGATAAACAGATGGTAATCTGTAAGAATACGGTTTCAAGTTAGAAACTGTTTATGATCATGAAAGATTCAAGTATGATGATGATGATGATGAACAGATTTCTTGTGTCGTATCGACCCGTAAAGGTCGGGTTTGGTCCATGGTTTGAGTTGGACAGGCCTGGCCGCCCCAACCACTCCATGGCAGCTCGCCACGGTATGTACACTTATGTTATGTAAGGGCCCAGAACCAACGCTAACCTATGAATGAATAATGAAAGCATAAAAGGTACATGCATTGGTTATTATGAAAAGTTTTGCGGTGCAATGGTTGTACTTGCTGAGCAATAGCTCATGACTTATGTTTATGCTGTAGGTAAGCAATCGTACAGCAATACTTGATGCAAGGCGGTGGGCGTGGCATGGCAAAACTGTGAAACTATGGGTGTGAAGCTACCACGCGTTTTGTTAAAATTACGCTATGTTTATGTAATATTTAAGTACTATGTTTTAGTACTACATGGGACAATGTATGTATATGTATATGTATATGCATATGTATATGTATATGTATGTATAAGTAATTAAAATAAAAGTTTTCATCCTAAGTTAAGTGATGATTTAAAAAAAAAAAAAATTTAGTTCAGATTTTCATATGTATGTAAGTAAGTATGGTGACGATCACGAAAGGGTTGGTCGTCACATTTCCAAACTTTTTCTCTCTTCCTTGGCTGCTCTCAAGTTCGGTTTTTGTGAGGAGAAAATTGGGCAAAGTTTGGTTGCTTTTCACAATTTTTGTGAACAAAAATGTTCAAATGGCCACCTATTTATAGGTGAGGGAAAACTCTCCAATTTGCTCCAAAAACCCTCCAAATTTTAAAAAATTTCCCTTAAACCCTCTTAGTTGGCGGCCACCTCATTGTCTAGAGCCTTCCAAATTTCTTTCCAATCTTAACTAAATCCAAAAATGATGTCATAAATCAAAAGCTAGTGACATCATCCATATTAAGGTTTGTTTGGCTTTTTCCTTAGTAGACAATCCTTTTAAATGCCAAAATAGATATTGTTGATACTGTGGTCTTTAATCCACAGTACTGGCTGTTAACTGTAGTCCAAAATTTATCTGTTTAAAAAGGGACTGTACGAAAAATTCTCTTTTCGCTTAAAACTCTTAGGCCCTTAATTACTTTCTTAATGTGCTTGATTTTATTCTATGGTGGTTTTTAAAAATAACATGATCCATTTTATCTGAAAAATGGTTTTTCGCAGTATACTTCCTATACTGCTCATCATACTTCATCATCGTCACATATTTGACTTTTCCAGTCAATCTTTGACCTATCGGGTCAACTTTGACTTCCTTGGTCAACTGTGACTTTCTTGGTCAACATTCACTTTTGTTGACTTTCTTGGTCAAGCTTTGACCAACATAAAATCATAACATTTTTGTACCCTTTTTACTAAAAAGGTCACGTGCTTAACTAAGCAATCATTTTTGAGTCTTATAAACTCATAAGAACTCACAAAATTCAATAAAAATCCTTAACCGGATTCTTTCATAAATACCGTCATGGTACAGTTTAAATTTCTATACAAGAAATTGTAATGTTGTAAAATTCTAGTAATTACAAATTCGGCCTGTAAAGGCCTCAAAATACCGTTTCCAATTCACTGCCCAGTTTTCATCCGAACTGGCAGTTTTTGGTTTCGGTTCGCTCTCACGTAATTTTACGCACACCTTACCTCAAACAGTCATAGCCGTGAGCCTACGTCAAGCATGCAGTGCGTAATCTAATGTCCTCACACCCATTCATTCAATCTCATGCATTCAATTTTTTAATCAAACCTATTTGGTGAAATTCACCAAACTTGGGTTTTCTAGGGGTATCTAGGGATTTCTTGAACCCTAGTTTAACACACAATCATTCAATACCATAATCAGCCATTCAACACAGAGCATAAGCCTATGGGGCATACATCATACACCTAGTGGTTACATATAACATCTACACATTTTCTAAATCATACATCATAATTCAAGCACCAAATTGAAAAATAAACATGCTAAATCTAAATCAAGCACATTCTAAGCAACTTAAGCAATAAAAGGACATAATTAAATGAGCTTAAGCTCTTACAACATAAGCTGGAAATACATTGTAAAAGGCTTGAAAAACAGAATTTAAAGGTTTAGGAGGTTGAGAGATTACCTCCAAACCGAAGAGGGATTTGCTAGCTTGGTTTCCGAAATGGGTTTTGTTGCTGTCCTTCACTAAAATTTTCGACCACTCTTTGGGGTTTTTCTGTTTATGGTGTTCGGCTGTGGGCAGAGAAAGAGAGGAGAGAAATGGCAAGAGTTTGGGTGGGTTTTTAAATAAAAATGCCTAAAAAAATTTCCACCAATAATTTTATTTCTTGAATTATTTTAAATCCTTAAATTGCTCTCCAAACCCTTAAAAAATTTAATTTGCTGAAATCCCCCTATGAGGTGGCCGGCCATGTGAGCTGGAAATTGTTCAAGAAAGTTCCTTGAATTCTTTCCAAACTTTTCAAAAAATCAAATAATAACATATTTATCTTTTGATTAGGTGGCATACACCTAAGGCTCCATTTGGCTTTAAATCTTAAAAACAGTCTCTTTTCATACTAATACATATATAACAAATATTGTTTTCAATAAAAAATAATACTTTCCACTAAACTGCATTCCAAAATTTATCTGCATAAAAATGGACTGCGTTTAGGTTTTTCTTAGAACTTAAAGCTCATTAGTCCTTATTGCTCTAAAAATTGTGCTTGATTTTTCTAACATAATCCCGTACCTTAAACTTACTTATTTATTCGTAATTGATGATTTTTCGCAGTATAATCTCTATACTGCCAGTTATACCACAGAACCATCATACGTTGACTTTTTGGTCAAACTTTGACTATTTTGGTCAAACGTTGACCAACATAAAATCATAAATTTCTATCGTAGTTCAAATCATTCTGGTCAATACCTTGACCGGAATACATGCATACATAAATCCTAATTCTGATTAGGCAAAACATATACTAACACATAATACAAATTTTGATTCCTTGAGAAACAAGAAATCATAATTTGTAAGAAAGTCAGTCATCACAATCATCCCCCCTTAAAAATTTTTGTCCTCGAAAATTAGGACAAATGGGGATAATTCGCTCTCATATCCTCTTCTAATTCCCATGTTGCTTCCTCAACATTGTGATTCCGCCACAATACTTTTACCATGGAAATTGTCCTATTTTGTAAGACTTTTTCTTCCCAATCCATGATCCGAACTGGTTTCTCTTCGTAAGTCAAGTCGGATTGAACCTCAATCGGTTCTTGACTTAGCACATGGGAAGGATCAGGTACATACTTCTTTAACATCGAAACGTGAAAAACGTTGTGTACCGAAGCTAATTCCAGTGGCAAGGCAAGCTTGTAAGCTGCTTTGCCAATCCTTTCTGAGATTTCGAATGGCCCTGTGTATCTAGGACTAAGTTTTCCTTTCTTGCCAAACCTCATAATCCCTTTCATAGGAGCAATCTTGAGGAAAACATAGTCTCCAACTTGGAATTCTAGGGGCCTTCGACGTCTATCGGCATAGCTTTTCTGACGACTAAAAGCTATGTCAAGTCTTTGCTTAATCTTCTTAATATCCTCTGAAGTCTTTCGGATAAAATCCGTGGTTTGAAGCTGTTTCTGTCCAACTTCTTGTCAATGAATGGGAGATCGACATTTCCTTCCATATAATGCCTCGAACGGAGCCATACCAATGGAGGCGTGATAACTATTGTTGTAAGAAAATTCGATCAAAGGTAGCTTCTGATCCTAGCTTCCTTTGAAATCCAAAACGCATGACCTTAGCATATCCTCCAGCGTCTGGATAGTCCGTTCTGATTGCCCATCCGTCTGGGGGTGCAATGCTGTACTAAACTTCAATTTCGTTCCCACAGCTATGTGAACACTTTTCCAGAATCGAGAGGTAAAGCATCCATCCCGATCGGAAATGATGGATCTTGGCACTCCATGCAACCTAACAATCTGGGATACGAAAATTTCAGCCAATCTTTCGACTGAAAAGGTAGCCTTAATCGCAATGAAGTGGGCTGATTTGGTTAATCTATCCACAATTACCCAAATCAATCATTCCCACTTGCAGTCCTGGGTAAACCTACTGTAAAATCCATAGTGGTTTGTTCCCATTTCCATTCTGGGAGCTCAATCTTTTGAAGTTCTCCGCCTGGTTGCCGATGCTCAGCCTTAATTTTTTGACAAGTTAAGCACTTTGACACAAAGTCAGCGATTTCGTTCTTCATATTCGGGCACCAATAGTTTTCTCTAAGGTCCTTATACATCTTAGAAGCTCCAGGATGTACCGAATATGGCGTCTCATGGGCTTCGGACATGATTTGTTGCTTAAGAATTTCAAAGTCAGGAACGCAGATCCTTTCTTTGAAATAGACTATTCCATCCTCAGAGGTCCTAAACTCCTTATTCTTTCTGCCAAAGAGTTGCGCCTTTAGCAGAAAAGGATCTTTCCCTTGATGACCCTTAATAGACTCTAAAAGATCAGACTGGAGAGTCAAAACAGACAACTTTCCAGTTATTATCTCTACGTTGAAATCGCATATTTCCTTCTGAAGTGGCTTGGGCAACGTTCCTAAAGACATCAGCATACCGGATGACTTTCTGCTTAGAGCATCTGCTACTTTATTCGCTTTACCAGGGTGGTAAAGGATCTCGCAATCGTAGTCCTTTACGAGTTCTAGCCATCTCCGTTGCCTCATATTGAGCTCCTTATGGGTAAAGATGTATTTGAGACTTTGATGATCGGTGAAAATCTCACATCTATTCCCATATAAGTAGTGTCTCCAGATCTTTAGCACGAAGACCACCGCTGCGAGCTCTAAATCGTGCGTAGGATAATTCTTCTCTTGATCCTTTAATTGTCGTGAAGCATAGGCAACCACCTTTCCTTGCTACATCAGGACCGCTCCTAGTCCAGTTTTGGAAGCGTCGCTGTAGATAACGAAATTCCCGGCATCAACGTCAGGAATTACTAACACCGGGGCGCTAGTAAGCTTCCTTTTGAGCTCTTGGAAGTTCTCCTCACACTTCTGTGTCCACTCAAACTTCCTTTCTTTTCGCGTAAGGGCGGTAAGAGGTACTGCGATCTTGGAAAATCCTTCAACGAACCGCCGATAGTATCTGGCCAATCCAAGAAAGCTCCGTATTTCCGTAACGTTTTTGGGTCTAGGCCACGTACTAACCGCCTCTATCTTAGCAGGATCAACGGAAATCCCTTCGTTTAACACTACATGGCCTAAGAAATGAACCTTTTCCAACCAAAATTCACATTTCGTGAACTTGGCATAAAGCTGGTTCCGTCTTAACGTCTCCAAAACCATCCTTAGGTGCTGCTGGTGTTCCTTTATAGACTTTGAGTATATCAAAATATCATCGATGAAAACGATGACAAACTTATCCAAGTACTTTTTGAACACCCTGTTCATCAAGTCCATTAATGCAGCTGGAGCATTGGTCAAACCAAATGACATAACCAAGAACTCATAATGTCCGTAGCGCGTTCGAAAAGCTGTCTTCGAAATATCTCCCTCCTTAATCCTGCGTTGATGGTATCCCGACCGCAAGTCGACCTTTGAAAACACCACTGCTCCCCTAAGTTAATCAAAAAGATCGTCTATTCTCGGGAGAGGGTACTTGTTCTTGATTGTGATCTTGTTCAACTCACGATAATCGATACACATTCGTAACGATCCATCATTCTTCTTAACGAACAATACTGGGGCTCCCCATGGAGAATAGCTCTGGCGGATAAATCCCTTGTCGAGCAGTTCTTGTAACTGCACTTGGAGCTCCCTACGTTCAGCTGGGGCCATATGATAAGGCGCTTTGGATACCGGTGTAGCTCCAGGCAATAAGTCTCTCGGGAGGAAGTCCGGGCAATTATTTTTGAAAGACATCCACATATTCCCTGATAATGGGAACATCTTCCGGCTTCAGTTCCACCTTTTTCTCCTTGTCCACCATGTTGGCTAAGTATCCTTGGCATCCATCAGCCAACATTTTCCACGCCTTCAGTGCCGATACTAACCTACTTGAGGAGTTACGGGACTGACAGTAAAACTTGAATTCCTCCTCATCATGCAAACCAAACATAACACAACGCTTTCGACAATCTATCTTAGCGTTGTACTTCCCTAGGAAGTCCATTCCTAAAACAACGTCATAATCATGAAGTTTAATTGCGATGAGATCAACATAAAGCTCTCGATCGTAAATAACTACAGGAACACTTGGCATCCAATAATCGGATAACAAAATCTCTCCTGACGGAAGGAACGTCTTAAACGATTGCTTAAAGCTATCAACGCGTCTTCCTAATTTCTGGGCAAACTCCATTGATATAAATGAATGGGTGGCACCAGAATCAAACAAAGCAATAGCGTCGTAGGTGGCGATAGAAATCTGACTTGTCACCACGTGAGAAGTTTCAGCCTCGGCATCCCATTTGGTGTAGGCGTAGATCCTGGCTTGGGGTCCAGGAGCCTCTAGTCACCTTGGTGCATCTGAGATGTCCTCGATCTTATCTGGTACAGCATGTAGTTGACCGCTCGCATTCCTATGCTGGTACTGGGGATTCTGGTTCTGGTTGTAAAGGTTGCAATTCCTCGCGTAATAACCTTCCTTGCCACAAAGGTAGCAAGCATTGGTCCCCAGTCTGCATATTCCCAGGTGCTTCTTCGCACATTGAGCGCACGCTGGATAATTATTACTATTACCCTCATTCCCTCAGTTACTTCTCTTCTGAGGGCAATTTCTTTGTTGTCGCTGGCCAACAGCATTTCCCTTCCTCTTGTTCTTTCCAAACTGCTTAGAATGCTGGGCCGCATTGCTAGCCTGGCCCCTTGCATAAGTGTCCTGGTTCTGTCTAGGCTGCAACTGCTTCTCCGCAGCCTTCTCCTCTTTCTTCGCCTTAAAAATTTGCGCCCTCGCCTTCTTATCTTGATTGATCCAATACTCAGCCCTAATTGCCCGACTAATGCAGTTCGACACTAGGGTAGGAGGGCTGCTTCCTGCACTCATTTGTTTAGCGATATCCGTCCGAAACATCTTCATCATTCGCCTTACTTTTTCTGTTTCGGTCGGTATGAGTTCAGGACATAGGCGGCCTAGCTGTTCTGTAACGCCCCAACTCGTCCACGTAGGGGCCGACTGTGCAGACGTGGGCCGTTACTATGCTTGCTTAACTTACTTCTTAATTTAAAAAACTTAAACTTGCTGAAAATTTCAGAGTAAAATTTTTTCTTTTCTTACTTACATAAAACTTAACGTATCCTCATACATATTCATAAGTACTCACTCGAGTACCGAGCTTTCATAATCATATTGAAAGCTAACATAATCATACCGTGGACCAAACCCAACCTAGTGTGGTTCGGTACGACATGAGGCAACTTGCTTGCCATCATTCTTGAAAACCATTTCTTCATTTGGTCTTAAAAACAATTTCTTCAAAATAGTTTCTCTTCTTGAAAACAGTTCCTTATCCATACTGTCACATAACATAAAACACATCTTTAAAATATATTTTTCAAAACATATTTTACATAGCGTAATTTCAAAACCCGTGGCGGTGTTCATCCCACATTTCACAGTCTGTAGCGCCAGCCTCCACTGCCTTGCATCATGTATTGCCGATAAGTTGCTAACCTACAGCATGAACATAAGTAATGAGCTTATGCCCAGTAAGTACAACGTGCAATCCGCAAAACATTTTAACAAAAGAATGCATTGACCGATTATGCTTTCTTGTGAATCAATTAAACTTTCATATATTATCTTGATTATATTTCATTACATGTCATGTGTGTACGTACTGTGGTCCATAGCTATGGAGTGGCGGGAGGCAGGCAATCCAAACTAACTCAAACCATGAAACAAACTGTTTAGCATGGAGTGATTGGGGCAGCCAATCCAACTCAGCCCAAACCATAGATTATGTAACGACCCGCCTAGCACAGGCCGCTACCGTACATACATACATACATACGTACTTACATGCATACATACTTATACGTATAATAGCGGAATAAATTTTTTTTTTTTTTTTTATAAGCCGTATAAACATATTTGCACATACGTAAATAATTATACTGATTAATTAAAAAGGTTGCGCAGGCATATATAAAGCTTATAAAATAATCACATAATTAAACAAAACGCATGGCCGCATTGGTCCCACATTTCACAGTTCAGCACACCTCGCCCTCCATCTTGCATCACGGGTTGCTACTAGGCTGCTTACCTACAGCATAGACGTAAGACAATGAGCTAACGCTCAGCAAGTACAACTATTAAATACCGCAATAACATAAACACAACACGATCTAACCTAACATAACATTTCATGACATATCATAACATAACATTCCTTATCATGACTTATCATAACATAACATTTCTTATCGTGACTTATCATAACATAACATTTCTTATCATGACTCATCATAACATATGCATGAATCGTTTATGCTTTGTTATGCTTTCTTATATCATCATATCTTTCTTTCTTAACTTATCTTTACTTATGGGCCCCGTAACATGAGTGTTCGTACCGGGTGCACTCTATGGGCTTACTCTTGCCATAGCTCAACCCGACCTGACGCGGGTCGGTACGACACAGGCAATTGCTTGCCATCATAGCTTAATCTTTCTTTTGGTAATTAGTGAACATGCATCGTGATGTTTTACTCAATTAATCTTAACATATCTTAACCCTAATCATGTTCCTATAAATCATAGCATACTTAACATTTCATACATCATAACATACATTCATAAAATCATAGCACTTATCATTCATATAAAATCATAACGTTCCTAGGATATTCTATAGCATTTAGCATGTAACATGTAGCATTCATAAATAGCAAACATACTTAGGCAAGTATTCACAACAAACCTATGCTATAGGCGGAGTTGTACTTACCTTGTTTGTAAAAGCTGTGTCCAATGTGGAGTTAAATTCCGCTGGGACACTTCTGCGTATAACGTTCTGAGATAAAATGAAAGTAAGGGTTAGAACTGTTAGTAGTATAACCAACATTCTTTCATAACCTTAGTTATAAGCCCTTACTTATTTTTACGTTATCCTAATTGGTTACTTTGGTAACCCTAATCGGTTTGTTTTTAACTTTGGTTTTAAAATCTTATTCTTAGAAAAGAAAACCTTAATTTTTGGTATAAAAATCCTTTTTGTTTAACTTTAAAACTGAAAATCTTAAACTGAGACTTATAAAATTATTGACTATTCGAAACTGCCTTTGGAACAGTTTCACAATGTCAATTTGCTGTGAAATTATGAAATTACACTTTTTCTGTAGTAATTTATAAATCCTGTACAGAGTTTTCCATAATTCCTGTACAGTTTTCCGAAATCCATTTTCATCTTAAAATCAAGACTGATTCTGAAAAACTTGTCTTCACGGAAGTTTTAGATATTGAAAAGTTCTACAACTTTTGTGTTTTGGATAAAACCCAGTTCGGACGTTTTCATGATCAAAAACCCTGTGGAACTAGTCCTGGCCGTGCACGGGTCCTGGGCACTTTAGGCACGGGTTTTGGTAAAAACCGAGACCATTGGAGCCTCATTTTACAAAACTGTCCATGCTGATCTCTAGGAAAAACTCTACTTAAAAACTTTCATGTTTTGAGTTTCCCCCGATTCGGCCTATAGAGGCCTCAAAAACTGTTTTCCCCGAAACTGGCCAATTTCTACCCGAGTTGGCAGTTTTCGGTTTAAAATTTCGTTTGCGTCCTAAAACGTCCACCCTACCTCAACCGAACTCAGCGGGAGCCTAAATTAGACATGCACGACGTTTCTAATGTTCAGATTTCAACATGCAAGCCAAATTGAACATCATTCATAATCCTACAAAAACCCTAAACATTTAATCAAACATCTAACATGCACAATATGCACATAATTGAACCACCAAACCCTACACCTAAACAAATCAAGCACATGCTCATAATTTACAAGCTAGGGCAGAACTTGAAAGTGGGCTTATACCCTTACAAACCATGGCTTAAATACATTTAAATTTCTCCATATGAAATTTAAATGAAAACTTGATTGGTTAGGGGTTTTACCTTACTCGGTTTGGCTTGGTGAGCTAAGATTTCACCTTCCTTCCTCCACTCAAACCACCGGCTGTTTTGGTGATTGGCAAGTGCAAACTTGCTGCCTTTCTTGCCCTAAATCCAGCCACTAAATGGCACGAAATCTGGCTGCCTCTAACTCCAAAACCCGGTTTGGATCCAAGCTTGGTTCCTCCCCCTAGAACCGGCCTTGCTAGGGAATATGGGCACTAAAATTTTTCCAACTTTTTGCTTGGTTTCCTACTTGAATCCGACCACCACTAAGCCCTACACCCTCTTGGTTTTGCAAAACTTTCTTGCCTTTCTCTTCCATCCTAAGTTCGGATTTTGTGGAGCAATTTTGCAAGAGTTTGGCTAACCATTCTAAATTGTGAACAATGCTTCCCCTATTTATAGAGGTTGTGAATTTCTTATAATTGCACAATTTAGTCCTCAAAAAAATCAGAATTTGGACTTTAGGGGGGCATGTGGCCGGCCATTAACCATGGTGGAAGACAACTAATTTCTTCCAATTTTCTTAAATCAACTAATGATGTCAAAATTCAAAAAGTTAATGAGGTAAGCAAGGCTTAAGCTTGTTTGGCTCTTTTTGCTATTAAGCAGTCCATTTTTAAGTTACCACAGGTATTTTCAATACTGGATTCACTTATGCACAGTATTGGTTTACCGAACTGCAGTCCAAAATTCATCCGTGTAAAAATGGACGGTATGAAATTTTTCTTATTTCTTAAAACCCTTTTTGCCCTATACTTCAACTTAATGTGCTTGATTTTCTAGGGTGGTTCTTATATCTTAAACATAACTTTTTATCTATAAAAACACGGTTTTACCCGGTGTAATTTATACAGATAAACGTTTAAACATACAGTCATTTTCTTGAACTTTTCGGGTCAACCATCGACTTTCTTGTCAATTAGTGACCTTCTTGTCAAGTTTTGACTTTCATGGTCAACAGTTGACTTTTTGGTCAATCGTGACGTTTTTGGTCAAACTTTGACCATTTTACAAAATTTCATGATTTTGTTCCTTATTACCTAAAAGGTCGTTTTCTTAATTACATAACCATTTTTGAGTCTTATAAAGCCATAAAACTCTCAAAACATAATTAAAAATCCTTAACTGGGCTTTTTCCATAAATACCTTTACGGTTCAATGTAAATCTTATACATAGAATCGTTCAGACATAAAAATCAGGTATTACAGATTAAACCATTTAAACCTGCCACTATGGCAAGTCGGTATGACACAATGACCTTAGCTTGTCTTAAAATGTGTTCTTACCATGTAGTTTATATATTAGTGAACATGCTACATGATGTCACTATATTAAAACATAACATAACATAAACCATAACATAAACACTGTAACATAATCTTCATAACATAACTATCGTAACATACATCATCGTAACATAAACATCGTAACATAACAAAAACATCATACGTAAGCATCGTAACATAAACATCATACCATCATAACATACCCATCGTAACCTAACCATCGTAACATATCATACGTAAGCATCGTAACATAAATCATACATATCAATTCATGATTTCTTGAAAAACATGTTATAAAAACATTTTTGCCCATGCTGTAGGCGGAGTTATACTTACTTGTCGTCCTATGCTCTTGGTTAATCGTCCGAATCATGGCACGACAACAGTTCATACTCCTGTTTCCAAACAGGGTGTAAGATAAAAGTCATACACATTTTATCTTACCATAAATCATAATTGTTAACTGTTGGTGTCCTAACCAACATGTGTTCATATACTTAGTTATATGTCCCCTCCTATACAACATATCTTACTTGGTTACAATAAGTAACCTCATTACTAAGCCCACATCCATACAGGTTGGGTTAGGTTACTATCCTAACCTTGGGCTCATGACTTAACATTCCTGATCCATTATCCGTTAGGTTAATACAATTAACCCTAAATCTTATTTTATCACAATCTCGGTACCTCATTGGGTTATGTTGGGTAACCCTCGAGATGATAGACCTTGGTCAAACTTAGTCAACCAAAGTCAACCTTCTATGGTCAAACTTGGACTTTGGAGGTTAAGCCCAATAACTCGGGTATCCTTCCCAGTTACCATCCGTTACTATCTTACTACATGTCTTTGGCTTTAAAAATCCAATTTTCCTTTGTCTCGGAAAATTTGGTGAATTCGGTTTAAAAACCTTTTGCTTGACTTATAAAATTTGTTAAGGACTGAAAACTGCCATTGGAACAGTTCTCACTGTTAAAACATTGGGGTTAGTGAAAAACACAGTTTTCTGTATTATTTTAGAAAATCCTGTGCATGAGCAGGAATTTCCTGCTTATGTACTGTTTTTCTGAAAATCCTGTGCTGCAAATTTTACTTTAAAATCTGTTCCGAATTTGATAAAAATTTCTTCATAAAAGTTGTATATCTCAGATAATACTACAACTTTCATGTTTTGAGGAAAACCCAGTTCGGAACTTATCGAGCCCTTATTCCTTGTTGAACTCACCTGGCCGTGCATAAATCCTGGGCACGGTGAGGCTCGGATTTTCATAAAAACTGAGGCCTTTTGAGCCTTATTTTGAAAAACGGTTCAGTAGCCCTCTAGGAAAAACCATTATCTACAACTTTGTAGTTTTGAGTTTCTTCAAATTCGGCCTCTAAGGGCCTTAAATTACCATTTCCAGAAAGCTGCCCAGTCTTGACCCGAGACTGGCAGTTTCGGTTCTTAATTTCGTTTCTCGTCCTAAAACGCACACACTACCTCAACCGACCACAGCGGGAGCCTAAGATCACACATGCAATCGTTTCTAACGTTCCATTCCATCAATCACATAATCATACATTCATTCTCAACCTATGGGGACATCCAACAAACACATAGTAGGCATATTGCAAACACGCATCAAAATCATAAACTAGAGACCACCAACCCTAATGAAGCATAATCAAGCACTAAAAGGTGAGCTTATGCTCTTACATCCAATGCTGGAAATACACTTAAATTGAAGCTCAAATTAACAGCTTAGGGCTAAAGGAGATTACCTCAAGATTCAAGAGATTGAATCTCCCCTCGGTTGCCTATAGCCTAACCGGCCTTGCTCCTCCCCTCCAATGGGCACCAAAACTTTTTGGTCCCTTGGTGGCTGTCCCTACACAGACCCGGCCACTCACCACCTAGCCCCCTTGCACTTTTCTCACCCTTTTCTAGTTCACCCACAACCGGCCATTCAAACAAAAAAAAATGGGTTTCCAATTTTTTTTCCACTATTTCTTTTCTTCCTCTTTGGTTTCGGTTTCTAGGGGAGGTTTGGAGAAAATTGGGCAGAGTTTTGGGATGATTTTGAGCTGCCAAAACCGCCCCCTTTGAGCCCTATTTATAGGTGAAAATTACAAATTTTCACCAATTATTTTTATTTCAAAAATTACACATTAGGACCTAAAAATAAAATATTTGCTAAGTGGTCCTCAACATGTGGCCGGCCATTAGGAGTCCTTGGAGGTCAAGTAATTGTCTTACCTCATGCTTGCATCATCTTGCTTACATCACCTTGCTTGCATCACATTTTCTTAAATTTGCATTTTAGTCCCTAAATGACAAAATATTTGCCCATTTATCCTTATAGGTGGCCGGCCATTGAGATTTGCTTGGAGACCAAGTTTGCTTACATCATCATGCTTATGTCACCTTGCTTACATCATCAAGGTAATTTCTTAAATTTACACTTTGGCCCCTATGGACAAAATATTTGCATTTTAGTCCTCCAAGTGACCGGCCATATGGTGCTAGGTGGCATCCAAATATCTTTTCCCCACTTTTCTTTAATCAATAATGATGTCAAAAATCCATGATAAGGTGATGACATCATAAGGCCTTGTTTGGCTTGTTACTTAATATGCAGTCCATTTTTATACCAACACAGATATTTTCAATACTGTTATTAACTAATAACAGTATTTTACACTGTACTACAGTCCAAAATTTATCTGTGTAAAAATGAACTGAATAAAATTTTTTCTTATTTCTTGGCACCTTTCTTGCCCTTAATACCATACTTGGTATGCTTGATTTTCTAGGGTGGTCTCATAACTTATGCTTGCTAATTTGACCGTAATGAAGGTTTACCGCAGTATAATTCCATACTGCTTTGCCGTATCTCAGCACCTTCATCTAATTGACCTTCCTGGTCAACCTTTTGACTTTTCGGTCAACTTTGACTTTTTCGGTCAAACTTTGACCAATCATAAAATCATAGGATTTTTCTTCCCTTTTTGCTCAAGGGTTAGATGCATGACTAAGCAAACTGCTTATTGAGTCTCATGGCTAATTAAACGAGAACTCAAACATATACTGATATTTAACTCAGATCATGAGTTTTATATCGACATCCAAGAGTAAGACTTGGGATTTTACTTGTCTAAAAGGAAATCATAGGTTCATCGAAATTCTGGGTGTTACATGTTCAAACTTCTTAACAGCTTCCATAACTGACATCGATCCTTGCTTTAGGCTATTGAACTCGTCCTGCTGTGTGGCAAGGATCTCCCGGTTGTAGTACATCGCCTTCAACTCAGTTATGAAATCTTTCCAACTCATGGCCGCAACATTCCTACGCATTTGCACTATTATCCACCAATGCCTAGCATCCTTTTTCAGTGCAAATGAAGCACATAGCACTTTCTCTTGCTCGGTGAGTCCCATGAAATCCAAGATAACTTGGATGTCCATAAGCCAGTTATCGGCTTCTATTAGGTTCTTAAGACCCTCAAACTCAGGTGCTTTTATCCGCCTGAAACACTCATACAGTAGATCTTCCCGAACTACGGGTGGGTTCGCTGGCATCCCTAAGGGTGCTAATGGAACTCCGAAATTCCACGGAACCTCCTGACGAACCTCCGGTACCTGAGGCACTACCGGGGGTGCAGGGTTATCCTGAGGTGGAATTTCGTTCGCGTTAGGCATCTGGTTTAATCGGGTTACCTGCTCACGTAGCTGATTTGTTTCTTGCTATTGTTGTAGTAATTGTTGTTGCAACATGGCTACAACATTCGCAAGATTTGGCTCTTGCGTGTTCTGGTTAACTTCTTCCGCGTACGCACCATCTTATCACTCCTAATAAATTTCAAGAAAAGATTTCGTTATTCTCCGAAAATCTTTCCTTTCATTCATTTCCTATAACACATCAGGGCATAAGCCCTAATGGAAATCAAACAGTATCCTGTTTGATTACCTAATGAACTTTGGGCTTAAGGCCTAATGATCTTGATATGGGTACACTATTAGGTTAGTACGAGTAACATTAAATGTAGGCCCATCTTGGGTGAAATTTTAAAAAGCCTGTTGGGCTTATAAGGCCCAACAATTAAGGTGGTATCCTTTAAGGTTACCTTACCTAAATCTTGGACTCAAGGCCCAACATACAACCTTCGGTTCTTAATTAACTAGGCCCAATTAAATTTAGGTAACCTATATGGTTATAATAGGTTACCAATTGGCTTACCTTGCTTAATTTGCTTAATTAATTTATTTCTTGCTAAATTGAGTTTAATTAATCATTTGAAACTGTTTTTAAATAAAACTGTGTTGGTTTGGCAGAAATTTGCTGAAAACAGTTAAATTATTAGTGCATGTATAGGAATTTCCTGTGCATACATTGTTTCAAAATTCTGAATCAGAGCTTGCTCTACTGATTCAGTTTTACTTTAAAATCTGTTTGGATTTTGAAAAACTTTTATTCATGAAAGTTTTAGATACTGAAAAAATCTACAACTTTCATGTTTTGACAAAAACCCAGTTCTGAACTTAACTCATACTTTTTCTTTGTTGAAACTGCCTGGCCGTGGACATGTGTTTGGGCGGTCCAGGCACGGGCTTTTATAAAAAAGAAGGCCTTTGGAGCCTTATTTTCAAAATCTGTCAGTGCAGCCCCCTAGAATTTTCAATTTCCTACAACTTTGCAGTTTTGAGTTTTCTCAAATTCGGCCTCTAAAGGCCTCAAAATACCGTTTCCAATTCACTGCCCAGTTTTCACCCGAACTGGCAGTTTTTGGTTTCGGTTCGCTCTCACGAAATTTTACACACACCCTACGTCAAATGGTCACAGCCGTGAGCCTACGTCAAGAATGCAGCCCGTAATCTAACGTCCTCACACCCATTCATTCAATCTCATACATTTAATTTTTTTAATCAAACCCATTTGGTGAAATTCACTAAACTTGGGTTTTCTAAGTTTCTATAGGGATTTCTTGAACCCTAGTTTAGCATACAATCATTCAATACCATAATCAGCCATTAAACACAGAACATAAGCCTATGGGACATACATCATACACCTAGTGGTCACATATAACATCTACAAATTTTCTAGAGCACACATCACAATTCAAGCACCAAAATAAAGCATAAACATGCTAAACATAAATCAAGCACATTCTAGGCAACTTAAGCAATAAAAGGACATAATTAAATGACCTTAAGCTCTTACAACATAAGCTAGAAATACACTATAAATAGATTGAAAACAGAATTTAAAGGTTAGGAGGTTGAGAGATTACCTCCAAACCGAAGAGGGATTTGATAGCTTGGTTTCCAAAATGGGTTTTGTTGCTGTCCTTCACTAAAATTTTCGGCCACTCTTTGGGTTTTTGGCTGACTTAAGGTTCGGCTATGGGCAAAGAAAGGGAGGAGAGAAATGGCAAGAGTTTGGGTGGGTTTTTTAAATAAAATGAGCTGAAAATTATCCACCCATGACATTTATTTATAGGTGAAAAATAAATTTCTTTCTTGATTTATTTTTATTCTCCAAATTGCTCTCCAAGCCCTTAAAAAAATTTATTTGCTGAACACTCCCCATGAGGTGGCCGGCCATTGGTGTGGATAAGGTTCAAGAAAGTTCTTCAAATACTTTCCCAATTTTTCAAAAATTCAAAAATTTGCTTAATTCCTATTGGACAAGGTGTCCAATACTTAGGGCTCCGTTTGGCTTTAAATTATAAAAGCAGTCTATTTTCATACTAAAACAAATATAACAAATACTGTTTTCAATAAAAATAATACTGTCTACTAAACTACAGTCCAAAATTTATCTGCATAAAAATAGACTGCGTTTAGGTTTTTCTTAGAACTTAAAGCTCATTAGTCCTTATTGCTCTAAAAATTGTACTTGATTTTTCTGACATAATCCCATACCTTAAACTTACTTATTTATCCGTAATTGACGGTTTTTCGCAGTATAATCTCTATATTGCCCGTTATACTACAGAACCATCATACGTTGACTTTTTGGTCAAACTTTGACTATTTTGGTCAAACGTTGACCAACATAAAACCATAAATTTCTATCATAGCTCAGATCATTCTGGCCAATACTTTGACCGGAATTCATTCAAACATAAATCCTAATTCTGATTAGGCAAAACATATACTAACACATAATATAAATTTTGATTCCTTGAGAAACAAGAAAATCATAATTTGTAAGAAAGTCAGTCATCACAAACACAGTTCATTTTCATACTAGCATACATACTCAGATACTGTTTTCGACTGAAAACAGTATACTTGCACTGGTCCATTATCCATATTTTGTCTGAACTGCATATAGGGTTCTCTTAAAATTAGAAACTACTAACAGAGAATCATAATTTATAAATTTGCCTTTTACTGCAAAAAGGTCTTTCATAGATAAATTATCGAATCTTTCAACTAAGAATTTGATAATTTCACTGATAAAACATAACACATTCACATTCATAGCACATAAACATTTCTAATTACAAACTTTGATTGTTCACAACAGAAATCAAAATTTGTAAACAAGCTGGTCATTACAATCTACCCTCCTTAAAAATTTTCGTCCTCGAAAATTACATCAAGTCGGGGTAGTTCTTTTTCATTTCTTCTTCTACTTCCCATGTTGCTTCCTCAATCTCATGATTTCGCCATAGAACCTTGACTAAAGGTATAACCTTGTGCCTTAGCACCTTTTCTTCTCGTGCCAAAATTCGAACCGGTTTTTCCTCATAAGTCAGGTCCTCGTGAACCTCAATTGGTTCATGATCCAATACGTATGAAGGATCCGAGATGTATTTCTTTAACATCGACACATGAAATATATTGTGCACATATGCTAATTCTTGGGGCAAAGCCAACTTATAGGCCACATTACCGACTCGTTCAAGTACTTCGTATGGCCCTATGTATCTCGGACTTAGTTTCCCTTTCTTCCCAAATCTCATGACTCCCTTGAATGGAGCAATTTTGAGGAAAACCAAGTCTCCTACTTGGAATTCTAGAGGCCTTCTACGTTTGTCAGCATAACTCTTTTGTCGACTAAACGCAGTTTCTATCCGTCGACGCATGAGTTTTATGGCCTCGGTGGTTCTCCGTATAAAGTCTGTAGACACAAGTTCCTTCTCTCTTGTCTCGTACCAATGGACTGGAGATCTACATCTTCTCCCATAGAGAGCTTCATAAGGAGCCATTCCAATCGAAGCTTGGAAACTGTTGTTGTACGAGAATTCATTCAAAGAAAGCTTCTTATCCCAAGTTCCTTTAAAATCCATCACACAGGTTCGTAGCATATCTTCTAGAGTCTGAATGGTCCTCTCCGATTGTCCATCCGTCTGTGGGTGAAAAGTTGTACTAAAAGTAAGCTTCGTACCCATTGCTTGATGTACACTTCTTGTAAGATCTAGAATTTTCATCGCTAAGATTTCTTGTATAGAAATTTAAATTGTACCGTAATGGTATCTATGAAAAATCCCGGCTCAGGGTTTTTTTATTTATTTTTATGAGTTCTTATGGCTCTATAAGACTCAAATATGATTGCTTAGCTAAGCATATGTTCTTTTGGGTTCAAAAGATAGAAAATCCGATGATTTTATAAAAGTCAACGTTGACCGAAAAAGTCAAAGTTGACCATGAAGGTCAAAGTTGACCATGAAAGTCAAAGATTGACTGGAAAGATCAACTATATGACGGAATTTAAGTATGTTGAGCAGTATAGGTTTTGTACTGCGAAAATCATTTTTTCTACAGATAAAATAGCTAGAATTAAACCTAAAACCGCCATAGAAAAATCAAGCACATTAAATAGATTATTAAGTGCCAAAGGACTTGAAGCGGAAAGAAAAGTTTTTCGTACCGTCCATTTTATGACAGATAAATTTTGGAATAAAATTTAATTTATGATACTGTGTATTAAGTAACACAGTATTAGCAATGACTGTTTGGCTAAAAATGGATTGCTTATCAAGGTTTTAAGCCAAACAAGCCCTAAGGTGGATGACATCACCTTATCCATTAATTATGACATCATTTGGATTTAAGCTAAAATTGGAAAGTATTTGGTTAGTTCTAGACCACATAATGGCCGGCCACCTCACCCCCATTAGTTTAAAATGTTAGTTTTTGAGGGACTAAAATTGCAATTAAACAAAGCTCCAAAACCTCTATAAATAGGTGGCCATTCTATTCAAAAAAAAAAATCAGAAAATTCAGCCATACTCTGCCCATTTTTCTCTGCCCAAAACCGAACTCTAGCAGCCAAGAAAAACAAGAACAAAAGTAGAAATCCAAGAGTGAATTCCTTAGGGTGAGTTCAGATTTCATCAAGAAAACAAGAAAAAGTGTTGGAAAAATTTTGGGGTCCCATCTTGGCACTTTGGCCGGCTGTTAGTGAGCTGGAAAAGGAAGAGAAAAGCTAAAGGAGTGGCCGGATTTAGTGACTGGAATTGGTGAGGAGCAGCAGCCAAGGGACAGAAAAGTTTTCGGGTGAGCTAGGGAGGAGGCCGGTTGTGACTAGGAGCCAAGGGGGAAGAAACTTTGGACCAAACCCTAACCAACTTTAGGGTTCATTAAGGTAAAATCTCCCACAGCTTTCAGCTTTCAATTTGGGTTCAATTGGAAAGTTTAAATTGTATTTCAAGTTGTTGGTTGTATGAGTATAAGCTCTAATTTTATTTTCAGCCCTAGTTAGGTTATGTGCTTGATTTGATTTTTAGGGTGGTTTGGTTTAATTAGTATGCTATGCTTTTAAAATGCTTGCTTGTTTGTATGCTAGCTGAATGGTTAAGTTATATGCCCCTAATAAGTTAAGATAGGAGTTAGAATGCATGATTAGGTTAAATGGCAGATTTGGTGTAATTGTGCAAGATTGAATTTTCTGCAAACCTTAATTATTTGGGGAAAGAATAATGGTTTGCATGGATGAGTTTTAATTTGTGTTTAAAAAGAAATTGATGTTAGAAAGGTGCTGTATGATTGACTTAGGCTCCCGCTGAGTTTGGTTGAGGTAGTGTGCTCGTTTTAGGACCGAAAACGATTAAGAGATAGAAAACTGGCCATTCGGGTTCAAGTTACCCTGTTTTCTGGAAAGCAAATTTTGAGGCCCTTAGAGGCCGATTTTTGAAAAACGTAAAACATGAAAGTTGTTGACAACAGTTTTTCCTATAAGACAGCATAGACAGTTTTTAAAAATAAGGCTCCAACGGCCTTCGTTTTCATAGAAATCCGAGCCTGACCGTGCCCAGACTTCATGCACGGCCAGGTGAATTTAAAAAGGGAAAACGAGTGGGTTAAAGTCCGAAATGGATTTTGATCAAAACATGAAAGTTTTAGAGCTTTTTGAGATTTAAAACTTTGATGAAGGAAACTTTTTCAAATTCGAACTCAGTTTTTCAAACAAAAATGTATTTCAAAAACTGTGCAGTGATCGGTAGGTTACTGCTCAGGGTTTCTAAAAACAGTGTTGGAATTAGGCATTCCTGCACATATGTTAACAAATTTACAGTAAAAAGCTGTTCCAAAGACAGTTTTGACTTTTAATGATTTTTACAATGAACCCACTCATAAGGATTTTAAAGAAAACTCTAAGTTTTCAAAAGCGGTTTCTAAACTAAGTTTCGATGAGCAATAACCGGAAAAAGATACCGAGTTATTGGTTTGGGCCCGAAGCCCAAGGGTTATCCAACGTAACCCCAATAAGGAACTAAGACTATGGAATAGGGCCCTTGTCTCGAGGGTTACCTATAGGGTTATTTATAGTAACCCGTTCCTTATGTTTTCAAGTTAATCATATGGGGCATATAACACAGAATAAAATGAATGTTGGTTGAGATAACCAACAGTTTAAAAAGTAGGATTTTCAGAAATCCTTACGCTATGTCCTTTGTAATAACAGGTGATAATCTGTTATTGCAACCTGTTCAGGAGCGGCATAGCATCGGACTTAGAGTTCGAGGTAAGTACAACTCCGCCTACAGCATAGGCTTTAGTTGAATACTTGCCTAAGTATGAATGATAAATGCTATGGTAGTTGATGTGATATGCTTATGAAAAGTTATTGTAACGCCCCGCCTAGCACAGGCCGTTACCATACATACATGCATACATTCTTACTTATTTAACGTAAACAGCGGAAATTTTTTTTTTTTTTTTTTTATATACGTAACGCGTACGAGCGATTAGCCATATATATATATACGGCGCGGTTAAACGGAATACGTAATAATATAACGATGTTTGAAATACAAAACTATATACATAAAAAGAACAAAACGCGTAGCGGCTATTAATCCCACATTTCACAGTTCGCCCTGCCACGCTCGCCATCTTGTATCAACAACTGCCCATAGGTTGCTTACCTACAGCATAGACGTAAGACGTGAGCTTTCGCTCAGCAAGTACAACATAATTATCCGTGACAATACAACTCAAAACATAATTCATCGTAACCTTACATAGTATCTCATATCATAACATTTCCTACTTATCTCATCGTATTGTAACATCTCAGACATAACATATCATAATCTTACATAGTTTCTCATATCATAGCATTTCATACTTAACTCATCATATCGTAACATTTCATACATAACATATCATAGCATTGCATAATAAATGCATGAACCGATTATGCTCGTATTATGCCATTTTATGCAGTCTTAACTTATCTTGTTTATGGGCCCCATAACATAAGTGTACGTACCGGGCGCGCTCTATGGGCTTACTCTTGCCATAGCTCAACCCGACCTGACGCGGGTCGGTACGACACGGCAAGCTCGCCTGCCATCATAATTGCTTTTCGTGATCTCATAATTGATCTTGTTAGTGAACATGCTTCGTGATGTCACTAAACTTAAATCATACTCATATCTTAACATCATGCCCTATCTTATAATCATAAACTTGATATCACCATAATAATCATAAGCTTGATATCACCATAATAATCATAAGCTTGATATCATCATAATAATCATAAGCTTGATATCATCATAATAATCATAAGCTTAATATCATCATAATAATCATAAGCTTGATATCACCATAATAATCATAAGCTTGATATCATCATAATAATCATAAGCCAGCATCAAACATTCCTAACATACATTTATATCGCATACTAATAGCGATCATTCATTATACTTGGGTAAGTATACAACGGAAAGTCTATGCTGTAGACGGAGTTGTACTTACCAGATACTAAATCTCAAGTTAGCGCTTTTCCTAACCGAGTGGTTTTCCTGTTTTCACAGAAAAATCATAGGATGAGAATCATCCTATCATAATATCATACAACACTAGTTATCAACTTATCTTAGCATAAGGATATCAACAACATAGTATAAACATTAAAATCTTACTATCCTTTTAAAACACTAAAATTCTTGAAAACAAATTATATTTGAAGTCAGTCTTTTATTTGATCCTTTTCTAACAAATTTGTTCCGAATTTGAAAATATTTTCTTCATGAAAGTTGTAGACCTTGAAGATTCCTACAACTTCTGTTTTAAACTTAAAATCCAAATCTGACCCTAAAATACTTGTTTCTGCCTTTGAAAATTCTTCGACCATTTTTCTTAATCTTGAAACAGGTCTCGGGTTTTTGTAAAAACGAAGGTCTTAGAGGCCTTATTTTCAAAAAAAGTCCGCGTTGACCCTAGGATTTTCCCTTCTCTACAACTTTGTAGTTTTGAACTTTTCAAGATTCGGCCTCTAAGGGCCTCAAAATTCGCTTTCAAAAATACTGTCCGAATCTACCCGAAACTGGCAGTTTTTATTCGGTTTGGTTTTAGGTAATCTAACGTGCACACTACCTCAAACGGACACCCCGTGAGCCTATATCAAGCATGCAGGCGTTACCTAATCATTCCATACTCATACAATCAGATCTCACTCATATAATTTTTGTAAAACAAAAATCTTAAACTTGCATAACATTCTATTTCGAACTAGCATATCGAAACCGAAAACTATCAACTACACATAAGGCATAGTGCTTGAATTTGCTTTTCATAAACTCATGCTTATACATAACATCACACTCACAATCTTCTTATCAAAAACGTGAATGAACACTAGAGGTTAAAAAGATTTACCTCAAGCTTCACAAGATAATTTCTAGCTTAAGGTTTTGGAGATTTTCTTTTTTCACTCGACCAACACCAACCGAATATGTTTTCAGCTTGCTCTCACTTTTTTTTTGTTCGGCTCTTAAGGAAAAGGAAGACTAGAGAATGAGCTGAAATCTAAGGTTTATTGTCCAAAGAAGCATATGGTCGTACCACCTCCTATATATATATGAAAGGAAAAGAATTTCACTTAGACTTTTCTTCCTTTCCAATATTGCTTATAGCTCCCTTGGACAGCATATTTGCTGCCAAGTCCATTGAGGTGGCCGGTTGTGAAGGGTCTAAATGGCCACATAACCTAAGCTAATTGATGACTCACCAATGCTAGACACATGAAGTGTCTCATTCTTGTAATGGTCGGCCAAGAGGTGTCAACACATGTTTAATTACAAGCTTAGCAAGCAAAGCTATAACTTGCTTATTCAAGCTATGTATAACACTTGTCTTGTTCTCAAAATTTTGAGAAACAATTATCTCCTAAGCTGCAGATAATTGTCAAGAGTAATTTACTCCATGGACTCAAGTGGTGGCCGGCCATGATGAGTCAAAATGGAAGCAAATAGTTAGACTAACTAAGTTCACAAATCTAGTTACTTCCTTGGTTTTAACATAACTATGGTAACTAAATTTTGTAACTAATCCTTGGCTTAGTTGAATTTGAATGCTTAGTAAGAAAATATATCATAATTTTCTTGCAATTCATCATAAGGTGGCCTGCCATACATTGCTAAATGTGAAGATTGCAAGATGCAATCTAGCTTAGTAAGCAAAACTACCTTGCTTAATAGGCAAAGCTAAAATTGTGAAGTGTCAATTTCAAATGAACTTCATATTTTTATTTTTTTTTTCATACTTTGCCTATTGGTTCTTAAGAGCAAAATATTTGCTCATTAACCCTTACAATGACCGGTCCCATTGTGCACAAAAATAAGCAAATGATTGGTCAATTTTTGAACCAATCAAACTTAACCTAATTCCTTGGTTTCCAACTAGGTTAACCAAATCTTAAAAATCATCATAAGCTAATTTGAACTAGGAAATCTAACTAGAAAAATCCATAGTTTCATAAATTTACAAATCTATCTATCGAACCACAATTTTCTCAAAATTACACTTTGGCCCCTAAAGGCAAAAATATTTGCACTTTAGTCCTTAAAGGGTGACCAATTCTCAAAGTGAGATTTGTCATTCTTTTTAAGTCCTTACTTGGCTTATCTCCTAAACACAGTTCATTTCCAACTGGCATACATATTCAGATACTGTTTTCGACGGATAACAGTATACTAACATTGGACCAAAATCCAGAATTTATCTGAACTGCGTCTAGGGTTCTCTTATTATTAGAAACTACTAACAGAGAATCATATATCATAAATTTTCCTTTTACTACCAAAAAGGTCTTTCATAAATAACTTATCGAATCCTTTAATCAAGAATTCAATAATTTAACTGATAAAACGTAACACATAAACATTTCTTAATTACAAACTTTGATTGTTCACAACAGACATCAAAATTTGTAAACAAGCTGGTCATTACATTTTATACCTTTTTACTCAAAAGGTCATATGCTTGGCTAAGCAATAATTTTTGAGTCTTATAAACATATAAGAACTCTCAAATTTTAATAAAACCCCGAACTGGGCTTTTTTCATAAATAGCATCATGGTACAATTCAAATATCTATACGAGAAATTGTAACTTGAAAAATTCTAGTTATTACAGTTATATGTTATGAATATGCCATGATGAAATGTTATGTTATGATTAAGATATATGATATGTCTATGATGTATGAATTTATGATATGAAGCATGATAAGATTATGTTTTATGAATATGTGACATCACGAAGCATGTTCACTAACTCTAAATAAGAATGATTAAGAAATTATGAAAGATAAGTATGAAGGCAAGCAAGTTGCCTGTGTCGTACCGACCCGCTCGTAGGTCGGGTTGGACTATGGATTGAGTTGGAAATGGACTGGCCGCCCCAACTACTCCATAGTTGCGCGCCCGGTACGTACACTTATGGGGCCCATAAGCATGATAAACATGATAAGCAAGATAAGCATGTTAAGTACGATAAGTATGATAAGCTATGAAATACCAAGCAAGCATAATCAAGCATAAGTGGCTCATGCATGATTAGGGTAGAATGTGTTATGTTAGATTTGAGTTATGTTTTGTATTGTTATTTGTTGCGGATAATTATGTTGTACTTGCTGAGCGAAAGCTCACGTCTTACGTCTATGCTGTAGGTAAGCAGCCTGTCAGCAATTTTTGATACAAGATGGCGAGCGGGCAGGGTGAACTGTGAAGTGAGTGGGATATTCTGCCGCTACGTGTTTTGTCTCTTATGTACATTATATATTATCCGGTGTTCGATTATCGCTTTTTGTTTTGTTCATACATTCGCTATTTATATATCGTTATTTTTCATGCACCCGTATAAAAAAAAAAAAAAAAATTTCCGCTGTGTACGTTAAGTATGTATGTATGTATGTATGTATGGTAACGGCCTGTGCTAGGCGGGTCGTTACAGAGTTGGTATCAGAGCGGTTTCCTGCTATCCCACTTCATAGTCTGCCTGCCATCGCCACCATCATTGTAAGTTGAGTTTAATTTCAAATAGTAAATAATTATTATGCGCCTATATTATGATAGACTCGACGATATGGACCCGGACCAAGTCGACGCGGACGAGAGGCGACGAGGTCATTCTTTCAGTCGTGTCCGCTTATGTTTGACGGCACGAGACGTACGGTACCTGTGGCAGCGTGGTTGTATAATGGAGTTGATCTTCCATATCTGCCACATCGAGGCCCGGCTACAGGTTTCTTTGGCTAGCCGGTGTTTCGCTGTTGACGCTCGGATATGGTGGATCATCTTGGAGAGCGCCAGTTGCCGAGCCGCACGTGGCCGCATTTTCGTACGGTAGTGATGGCTCGTTACGGGCCGATGTTAGGCGAGGGAGCAGGCGATCTTCTTCGCGATTTTGAGATCTATGAGGACATGCACCACACTCGTTACCTCAGCTACGTAGCTGATTGGCACGCGTATCCTCAGGAGACGATGGCCCATTATTGCCGACGATTCCAGGAGTCGATGCTGCCGTACATTCCTCAGTATCTGCAGAGTCCGAGCTGCAGGCCTTAGTTATTCTTAGGAACGGATTGCCTATTCAGATCCGGCAGTACGTTCCTGAACCTATGCTCGGTTTGTCAGTTGGACACATGATTGAGGCTATTTTGGGAGTCGACGCTATCATTCACGATATGCCAGCCCCGGATTTGGCAGAGGCTCAGCAGGCGCCAGTAGAGGACGCCGAGATGGAAGAGCCGATTTATGAGCCGGGTCCGTTGTTCCCGAGGATCCGATTCCTGCAGCCCCAGTACCGGAGGTGCCATATCAGGAGGCCGAGGCTGATTTAGCAGCCGAGGACTTTGACCCTGATGATCTCATCATTATTCCGGAGGACCCACCGGAGGATCCACCTATCATCGACATATCGAGTGATGATGAGGATGATGAGGAGCCAGACTGTAACGACCCGCCTAGCACAGGCCGTTACCGTACATACATACATACATACGTACTTACATGCATACATACTTATACGTAAAATAGCGGAATAAAATTTTTTTTTTATAAGCCGTATAAACATATTTGCACATACGTAAATAATTTATACTGATTAATTAAAAACATTGCGCAGGCATAAATAAAGCTTATAAAATAATCACATGATTAATCAAAAAGCATGGCGGCATTGTTCCCACATTTCACAGTTCAGCACACCTCGCCTCCATCTTGCATCACGGGTTGCTACTAGGCTGCTTACCTACAGCATAGACGTAAGACAATGAGCTAACGCTCAGCAAGTACAACTATTAAATACCGCAATAACATAAACACAACACGATCTAACCTAACATAACATTTCATGACAAATCATAACATAACATTTCTTATCATGACTTTTCATAACATAACATTTCTTATCATGACTTATCATAACATAACATTCCTTATCATGACCTATCATAACATAACATTTCTTATCATGACTTTTCATAACATAACATTTCTTATCATGACTTATCATAACATAACATTTCTTATCATGACTTATCATAACATAACATGACTTACCATAACATAACATTTCTTATCATGACTTATCATAACATATGCATGAATCGTTTATGCTTTGTTATGCTTAACTTATCTTTACTTACCCCATAACATGAGTGTTCGTACCGGCGCGCTCTATGGGCTTACACTTGCCATAGCTCAACCCGACCTGACGCGGGTCGGTACGACACACATTGCTTGCCATCATAGCTTAATTTCTTTTGTTAATTAGTGAACATGCATCGTGATGTTTCACTCAATTAATCTTAACATATCTTAACCCTAATCATGTTCCTATAAATCATAGCATACTTGACATTTCATACATCATGACATACATTCATAACATAAAATCATAGCACTTATCATTCATATATAATCATCATTCCTAGGATATTCTATAGCACTATATAGCATGTAGCATTCATAAATAGCAAACATACTTAGGCAAGTATTCACAACAAGCCTATGCTGTAGGCGGAGTTGTACTTACCTTGTTTGTAAAAGCTGTGTCCAATGGAGTTAAATTCCGCTGGACACTTCCGCATATAACGTTCTGAGATAAAATGAAAGTAAGGGTTAGAACTTTGGTAGTAACCAACATTCTTTCATAACCTTAGTTATAGGCCTTACTTATTTTTACGTTATCCTAATTGGTTACTTTGGTAACCCTAATCGGTTTGTTTTTAACTTTGGTTTTAAATCTTATTCTTAGAAAAGAAAACCTTAATTTGGTATAAAAATCCTTTTTGTTTAACAAAACTGAAAATCTTAAACTGAGACTTATAAAATTATTGACTATTAGAAACTGCCTTTGGAACAGTTTCACAATGTCAATTTCAGTGAAATTGTGGAATTACATTTTTCTGTGTTAATTTATAAATCCTGTACAGAGTTTTCCATAATTCCTGTACAGTTTCCGAAATCCATTTTCATTTAAAAATC